>CAUYON010134796.1:0-16475 GCA_963573935.1 Arctocebus calabarensis | reverse complement strand
GACCAGCCCTCCACCAAGGTACTGGTGCGGTGACTGCAGCCTGTACAATTCAAGAGTTCCAGTCCAGTTGTAAATGCAGTCAGTCTGGATTGTGGATGGGTTGGAGTTCTAGGCTTCCAATCCTGGGCAGGGAGTGAACTGAATCACACACAAAAAAAAATCTCGAAAATATTATTATTCTTATATGTATATATAATTGCAGTCCAGTCCGGCAACAACGATCTGCTGTGAGAGGGGAGCAAGGGAGCAGGGCTCGTAGTGACTGCAGGTGAGGGGCCTCTCAGTCACTGCAGATCTCGGCGGTCGCAGTGGTGTGTTCCTATTCGAGGGCACTATCCTAGGTCTTGTTTCTCCTCCATTACTTTATTCTCCTGCCCCCCTCATTTTATTGCCTCAGGTGTAACCCATCAGTTCTCCTTTTCTCCACCCTCATAGAACTCTGCTGCTCTGGAGGTCCAGCCTGCAGGAGGCCCATGGAAGATGCAAGGAACTGGTCCATGTGCCAGTAGCTGCTCAGGACCTTGGGGTTGGAGGTTGTGTGCCTCTGCATTTATGACAGATCTTAAGGTATCTCTGATGCTGATAAAGTTGGAGACCCCTCATTTTACAGTGGTGCTTGTCAGCAGGTCTTCGAAGGTGTTTCCCTGCTGTGCCTGGTCTGCATAAGAAACTTGGGAAGATGATGGTGTAGCTAAATCATGAAGATTTCTGCAGCAAAGCCTGCCTGGTCTAGCCCAAGGAGTTTCAGTTTCTTGTACTGTCATCACTAGCTGTGAACACAGAACTTGTTCAGGGTAAAGAGGAACCATTAAAGTGATTTTACAACAGACTCTCCAGATTTGACATAGGGGTTATGCATCAGTGAAGGGAATTCCAACATTAACCATAAATGCCTGCTTGGAAGCTTAGTTACTTGCAGGCCCTAAATAAGACCCCAAGGACGTGAAAGTGAAATGAACCTCTTCCTTTCACCAGCCTCCTTGGCCACAAGCTTTCTTATGGAACATCCCCCCAGTCATGTGCACCCTCCTTCCACTTGCAATAAAGATGCTCAGTGGTCCTGTTGCTTTCGTCTAGTGAGGACTTTCTCCAATGCTGGGTGAAGGGAAGATAGGAGAAGTCCTGCTGAGGTAGTCAGAGTTTCCAGACTCGGCTGTCAACACACTGCTTCAGATCTCTTCGGTTTTCCAGCAGTTAGGTATAACTCCTATGACTTAGACCCCCACCCCAAGGGCTCTGAAGCTTATGGAATCCAAAGATATCCCTGTAATAGCACTTCCCCAGGATTTCCACATCAGTGTCTCATGGTGAGCATGGCCATTCAGCAGATTTTCTCTTGTGGATACATATGGGCACTGTTAGGTTATTTCCTGTGTCCTGAAATTCAGCCATGTCTCAGGTGGGCAAAGAGAGGTTTAAAGTACATCTTTATAACTGGAAGCCAGGGGAACATGGTGCCAGAGGAGTGCTGGAATGTGAGTGGATAAAGTGGAAAGGCAAGGTGTGAAGGAGGCCAGGGACCAGCATGACTCATAAAGCTGGCCTGGGGTGAAGCTCATTAAACTTTAGAGCACTGGTCCATTTCTCCTTTGAAAGGAAAAAGTCTTTGCCTGGAATTTATCTGACCTCAAAGTGCCTTTTGACTTGTCATAAGAATGAAACTCCAAAGCCTCCTGGATATATGGTGGGTGGAGAAGAGTTTGACCATCCTTGCCCCATTCTTCCTGCAGGATGAAGGACCAGGCATTTCAGTCTCCCAGCTGCTTGGATGATCTTATAACTTGGATTTCATTGCACCTGAATTTCATCTACCGTCTGCAAACATTTCCTGGGCTTGTTTTCTTACAACCACTGCTAATTTCTGATTTTATCATGCAACTGAGAAATAGGACCTAAAGCGGGGTTTGGGGGTCATGGACATCATCCCCACTTCTTGAGGAGGAAGAAGTGAAAAGAAGGCAGCATTTGCTGTGTCTTTTTCATGTACCATCATAAGTCATCTCAAGCAAGAAGCTGATGGGGAATGCTTTGCTTTTAAATCAACTTTGTTCATGAGGCACTCTGTTGATAAACTGTATAAAAATCACATTCCACTCAAAGATGCATTCTAATTCTCATATGGTCCATATAAAGCACTAAACTTGTACTTAATTGACAATTCACCCTCCTGAGAAGATCCAAGGGAATTTTATTCACAAATCTCTTGATGCTATGGCTTCAATGTGCTTGAAATGCTTCTCTGTGGATGGCCTTTAGATCTGGCTTATGGACTGAGATTCAGCTTCGTTATTTTGTTATCACCCTAATGTGGAACTCAAAATGGCCTTCTTTAGCTCATTTACCTAAATAAATCCAGAAATCTCTCAGATATTTTCCAAAATCAATTCCATGCTCCCAATAATGCTTGACTACTGACCACGTATTCTAAAACATCTCCTATAGACTGGAGAAGCTTCCCAAAGAGCCGTGTCAGTACCATGTTGTGCACTGAGAGGTGTGCTAGCATCAGTGTGGAGCTTTTTATCACAGCTGCATGGGAACCAACACTTGGCAAGAGTAAATAGTTGGTCATCTACAAAACGTTCTATAGCCTGATAGGCATATTTCATGGCTGTCAAACTTGAAGCATCTTTACTTACTGTAAGTAAGCCTTGGATTTGAAGGCTTTGTATTGCAAAATGAATCCAAAGAGAAATTGTGTTTGTGTGTGGGTGATGTACACGCATTTGAGGTTAAAGTGCAGTTCTCAAAGAATTTATAGAAATGTCAGAAAACAAAAGAACAGAGAAAAAGAGTCCCAGAGAGAAGGACTTTATGGTAGAGAATAAGCTGAAACACCCAGAAGAGAATAGGGAAATGATGAGGCAGGACAGGTCAGTGGGGGGGGCAGAGGACCAAGAAGGAAAGAGGTAGGGGAGGGGTTCTCCAAGCCAGGGATAAACCAGAAGCTCAGACTGAGCAGTAAACAAAGCAAAGAAAAAGATATCCCAAATATTCCTTTTAGAAGGATATTGAACCCCAGGTCACCTGAACACGAACAGAGCATCTCCAAGATGCATTGTAATGAACCTAGCCAAAGGCAAAACAGAAAAGTCTGCAAGCAGCCGGGAGTAAGTGTCAATTGAGCAGTAGGAGTGGATCCATCAGGGTAACAACTTTTCAACTGAAAATTTTTAAGCCACAAAAGAATAGTCATCTACCTTTAACCTTCTTAAATAAAATAATTTTCAGTCCAGGATTCTGTATCCTGCCAAAATAATCTTAAAATCAGTGGAAAAATCAAATCTTTTACTGACATACAAACATTATTTCTACAGGAATGCCTCAGATTTATGAGTAGTTCCTATAGAAATAATGGCACAAAGGATAAAACTAAAAAATGAACTTTCACAACATATGATGAATCACACTCCATCATACTTACCAATTCTCTAAATAAGTGTAAATGGCTTGAATTTCCCACTGAAGAGGCACAGACAGCCTGATTAGATATAAAAGTACCAGCCAACTGTATGTTGTCTACAGGAAACACACTTAACCTTGAAGGGCAAAACAAGATTCAAGGTAATAGGTATACAAAACAATATTTCAGGCTCAGCGCCTGTTGTTCAAGCGGCTAAGGCACCAGCCACATACACCTGAGCTGGCAGGTTCTGGCAGGTTTGAATCCAGCCTGGGCCAGCCAAACAACAATGATGGTTGCAACCAAAAAAATAGCCAGGCATTGTGGCGGGTGCCTGTAGTCCCAGCTACTTAGGAGATGGAGGCAGGAGAATTGCCTGAGCCTTGGAGTTGGGGGTTGCTGTGAGCTCTGATGCCACAGCACTCTACCCAAGGTGACAGCTTAAGGTTCTGTCTCAAACAAACAAAGAAACAAACAACAACAAAAAAAAACAATATTTCAGGCAAATGGAAATCAGAAGAATGGAGGGGTTGGGATCTTATTTACAGGTAGTAATGAATTTAGAGCAACTAAATTTATGAAAGACAAAGATAGTCACTTCATACTAGTCACAGGAGCAATACAACAAGAGAACATTTCAATTTGAAATATTTATGGCACCCAACTTAAATGCTCCCAGATTTATGAAACAGACCTTAATTGGTCAGAGCAATATTATATCCTATAACACCACAATTGCTGGGGACTTTAACACTCCTCTGATAGAACTGGACAGATCCTCTAAGCAGAAATGAAACAAAGATACAAGGGACTAAAATGCAACCATGGAATAATTGGGTTTAATAGACATGTACAGAACATACTGTCCCAAAGTTAATATACACATTCTTCTCATCAGCCTATGGAACATATACCAAAATAGATCCTATCCCAGGACACAAAACAAACCTCAACAAAATTAAAATATTGAAATTATACCTTGCAACTTTTCAGAGAGCACAAGGCAATAAAGGTAGAATTCAACTTCAACAAAAATTTTTATCTCCACACAGAGACATGGAAACTAAACAACCTTATTAAACTGAATGATATGTGGGTCAATGAGGAGATAAAGAAATTATTAAATTCCTTTAACATAACAACTTTGAGGCCACAGGTTCCCAAAACGTGGGATACTGCAAAAACAGTCATAAAAGGGATATTTATTACATTAGATGCTCACATTCAAAAACAGAAAAAAAAGCACCTCAACAACCTAATGAATCATCTCAAGAAAATGGAAAAGGAAGAATCCAGTCCCAAACCTGGAAGAAGAAAAGAAATAACCAAAATTAAAACAGAAATAAATAAAATTGAAAACAAAAGAATAATTCAGAAAATTAAGGAAACCAAAAGTTGGTTCTTCAAAAAGATAAACAAAATTGGCTCATTGCCTGAAGTCAGTGTTTAAGGCGCTGGCCACATACACTGAGGCAGGCAGGTTCGAACCTGGTCCAGGCCTGCTAAATAACAATGACAATTGCAACAACAACTACAACAACAAAAATAGCTGGCTGTTATGGTGAGCCCCTGTAGTCCCAGCTACTTGGGAGGCGTAGGCAATAGAATAACCTAAGCCTAAGTGTTAGAGGTGGGGCTTTGCTAACCATGCCAGGGCAACACATTGTGACTGTGTCTAAAAAAAAAAAAAAAAGAAAGAAAAGAAAAAGAAAAAAAGGATAAACAAATTGATAAATCGTTGGCCAGATTAACTAGAAACAGAAAAGTAAGATCTCTAACAACTTCCATCAGAAACAAAAAGGCAGAAATAACAACAGATACCACAGAGATACAAGAGATTATCTCTACTACAAAAAATAAAATTTGACAATGTAGAGGAAATGGATTAATAACTGGAATGACATCAACTCACTAAACTTAACCAGGAAAAAATAGTTCTCTTGACTAGACCAATATCAGGCACTAAAATTGAAGAAACAACAAAAAAGATTCCAACAACAAAAAAGTCCTTTACACCAGAATTCTATCAAACCTTCAGAGAACAGCTTGTATCTATACTGCAGAGCCTATTCCAAAATATTGAGAAGGAAGCTTCTGGAATAAGTTCTATAAAGCAAATATTATCCTGATACCAAAACCATGAAAGGACTCATCTAAGGAGAACTACACCAATTTAACTAATGAATACTGATGCAAAAATACTCAGTAAAATCTTATCCAAGAGATTACAGCTACACATTAATAAATTATACACCATGATCAAATAAGCTTCATCCCAGGGATGCAGGGTTGCTTAAACATATGCAAATCTATAAATATAATTCACCATATCAATAGAAGTACAAACAAAAACCACATGGTCCTCTCACCAGATACAGAAAAAGCATTTGATAAACTTTGGCAGACTTCTAACAAGAACGCTTAAGAAAATAGGCATAGAAGGCACATTTCTTAATCTTACTGAACCATCTATGAGAAACCTACAGCTAAAATCATATCAAATGGAGTAAAACTGAAAGCTTTTCCACTTATAATTGGAACCAGGTAAGGATGTTCTCTCTTGCCTCTACTACTCAACATAGTTCTGGAAGTTCTAGCCAATATCATCAGGAAAGAGAAAGATTAAGGGCATCCAAATTGGGGCAGAAGAGGTCAAATTCTCCCTCTTTTCCAATGACATAATCTTATACTGAGAATCCCAGAGACTCAACCACAAGACTTCAGGAAGTGATCAAGAAATACAATAATGTCTCAGGGTATAAAATCAATGTCTACAAATTAATAGCCTTTGTATATGCCAGTAACAGCCAAGTGAAAAAGTAAATCAAGACACAGTTCCCTTCACAGTAGCTTCAAAGAAAATGATATACCTAGGAATATACCTAGCAAAAGAGGTGAAGGATCTCTACATAGAGAATTATGAAAGCCTAATAAAAGAAATAGCAGAAAGATGTTAACAAATGGAAGGCCATACCATGCTCTTGTCTGGGAAGAATCAACATTGTGAAAATGTCTATACTACCCAAAGCAACATACAGATACCAAGCCATCCCCATTAAAATACCAACATCATAGTTTGAGTAATTGGAAAAAATAGTTCTGCATTTGGTATGCAACTAGAAAAAAACCTTATAGAAAGGTAATTCTTAGTAAGAAAAACAAAGCCAGGGGCATCATTGTATCAGACTTTAGCTTATAAGTCCACAGTAATCAAAACAGCATGGTATTGGCACAGAAATGGAGACATAGACATATGGAACAGAATAGAAAACCAAAAGATAAAACCATTCTCTTATTGCCATCTGATCTTCAATAAAACTAACACAAGCATACACTGGGGAAATGAATCTCTAGTCAATAAATGGTGCTAGGCGGGCTGGATAATGACATGTAAAAGAGTGAAACTGGACCCACACCTTTCACCACTTACCAAAATCCAGCCTGAGCCCACCCAACAACAACGGTGGCTGCAACCAAAAAATGGCTGGGCGTTGTGGTTGGCGCCTGAGGCAGAGGCAGGAGACTCGCTTGAGCCCAGGAGTTGGAGGTTGCTGTGAGTTGTGATGCTACAGCACTCTATCCAGGGTGACAGCTTGAGGCTCTGTCTCAAAAAAAAAAAAATTGACTCTAGATGAAAAAGATTTAAATGTAAGACATGAAATGATGAAAATCCTAGAAGAAAACATGGGAAAAACACTAGATTATGTTGGCTTGGGGTAAGATTTTATGATGAAGACTTTAGTGGCAATCACAACAAAAATAAATGTGTGGGACTTAATAAGCTGAAAAGCTTCTGCACAGTCAAGGGCACAACAACTAAAGCAAGCAGACAACCTTCAGAATGGGAAAATATATCTGCATGTTGAAAATCTGACACAGTGCTGATAACTAGAATCTACAGAGAATGCAAATTAATCAACAATAATAAAGAGCAAACTATTCCCTCTATCACTGGCCAAGGGATCCAAACAGAAACTTCTCTGTGGAAGACAGATGAATGGCTAACAAACATGAAAAAAAAAAAAAAAGTCTATCATCCCTAATCATCAGAGAAATGCAAATCAGTACTACCCTGAGATATCACTTAACCTCAGCAAGAAAAGCCCACATCACAATGTCCTGAAGATGGTGGCATAGATGTGGAGAGAAGGGAATACTTCTACACTGGACTACAAATTAATATGGCCTCTTTGTACAGAGGTATGGAGAATCCTCAAATAATTCAAAGTAGACTTTCCATTTGGTTCCACAATCGCATTACTAGGCATCTACTCAGAAGAAACAAAATTATTTTATCATAAGGACATTTGAACTAGATTGTTTATCTCAGCTCAATTTACAATTGCCAAGATATGGAAACAATCTAAGTGACCAGGAACCTAGGAATGGATTAATAAACTATGGTACATATATTCCATGGAATACTACTCAACCATAAAAAAACTAGACATTTTACATCTTTTGCATTAACCTGGGTGATATTGAAACACATTCTTCTTAGTAAAATATCACAAGAATGGAAAAGCAAGTATCCAATGTACTCAATAGTGATATGAACCCAGTAGACGATGTAATACATATTCACATAAGAGAAAAAAGTTCAATTAAAGTTGGGAGGGGAGAAATGAGAGAGGTAGGAGAAGGGTCAAAGGAGGGGGATTAGTGTGCTCCCCCTTAGTGGGCACAATGTAGGGGTACATGGCACACATATATGTGGTTGCAGGACACAACCACAGAGGGACTCTACCTAACAAATGCCAATATTGTACACTAGTTGTTTGTACCCTCACATTAATCTGAAATTAAAAAAAAAAAAGAAAAGAATGGGAAAGCAAGTATCCAATGTACTCCATACTAATATGAAACCAGTAGATAAACGACTACATTCCCACACAAGAGAAAAAACACAAATTCAAGCTGGGGGAGAGGATAGGAAAGAGGTGGCGTGGTGTGCTCTCACCTACAGGGAGCCGTGTAAGGGTATATGGCTCACCTCCTGGGTGAAGGGCTCAACGGCAACTTGGACTTTACCTGACAAATGCAAACAATATAACATCATTGTTTATACTCTCATTAATTTGAAAATTTAAAAAAATAATATACACAAACATACATATCTATTCTTTTATGCACACATACATACAGACATTCAAATATGTTCACGTATTACTGTTGTAATCAAATGGGCATATTTTTAATACACAAATCTGTAACTTGCTTTTCTCCTTAAATATTACTTTAAGGAAATTTCTCTTACTCAACTATTATAATTCTATTTTATTCTAGTGACTACCAAATATTATTGCATGATATGGCAGTGCTATGAATTATTCTATGATCCCATCATCAGTGGGAAGTCATTTCATTATTTCTTTCTTTGCCATTATTAAAAACATAGCAGGCAGTTTGGCCCCCATAGCTCAGTGTTTAGGGCACTGGCCACATATACCAAGTCTGGTGGGTTCAAATCCAGCCCAGGTCTACTAAACAACAGTAACATCTGTAACAACAATAGCAACTAATAGCTGGGCACTGTGGCAGGCACCTGTAGTCCCAGCTACTTGGGAGGCTGAGGCAATAGAATCGCTTAAGCCCAAGAGTTTGACATTGCTACGAGCTGTGACACCATAGCACTCTAGGCACTCTACCAATGGCGTCGTAGTGAGACTCTGTCTCAAAAACAAACAAACAACAACAAAAAATAGTAGGAAACATCCTTTTCCATACTATAGCCTTTATTTCTGTGGTATATATTTTAAGGAGTAAGATTTCCAATTCAAAGGATTTATGACAATTGCATAGTCATTATCAGGTTGCTTTCCCTAAAACTGTTAATATAATGCCAATTTCCAGCTATATCTGAGAGTATTCATATTCACCACAGCATAGCCAGCAATAAGCTATTACTGATTTTTACTTCTTCCAGATTTACTAGCTCTTCTATGGATATTTTCTTAACTTCTAGAGTTTTTCTAATGTTGCTAATTACATTTGAATCTACCCTGATTAGATTCAACTCATTGCTCATTTTTCTAAAATGCTCGCGTTGTCTCTCTTACATAAAATAAAAAGTGTTATTTTTGTCATCTCTATATAGAACAATATTTCAATTGTTTTGCAATCAATTTTTTGTTATTCTGTGGTCTTTCTTTTCTACTTCAATGGTTTAAACATTTTATGGTCAATAACAACTGTTTCTTTTTTTTTCTTCTATAGTTACTAGACTTCTTATCTAGGTTAATAAAAATCTTTACATGTCTCTCCTAGTTTTCTATTAAGATTACTTTTAATTTATTTTTTCTTTAATGCTGTAAATATATAGTGGGGTTTGTTTCATAAGAATAACCCAGTTGAGTCAATATTATAAATTATAATATTGTTAAGTTTATATACTACCCTTGTGTTTATGTTTATTAGGGTTTATTCTGGGTTCCTTTGGTCTATTTTGTCATTTCCTATGCTAGTATCTTGTTATTTTGTTCTGCTAATTAATGAGGCAAACTCTTTATCTTTATCTTCCTTTTTCATGTTTTCCTTTGGTATTTATTCTACAATTTCAATCTTCAGAATACTGTATATCATTCAACAACTATGTTGATATTATACTAGAACTGCATTATGGGAGTTTCTCCACTCAGGAACCAGATGTATATTTTGCATGGATTCATATTTTTGTTTATTTACTTTAATAGATTGGGCTTTTTCATGTAGTGACTTTGTCATAGCTTTATATGCTTTCCAAAATACTTTACAGTTTCTGACACTAATTGGTATACTCAAGTACAAGATAATGAGAATGGTCTACCCCAATCTGCATTTCAATTTAGGGCAGTTTATTTCTAGGTTGAAGAGAAGTCTTTGATTTTAGTAGATTTGTCTTGTCTCTAGACACTGTGCTGAGATTTTTTATTTTAGTTTTATAATTATGCAAATATACCTTCATTTAAAAGAAAATTTCATCTTTTAAATTTTATCTTCTTAAGTTTTCTGCCACACTTGCTTCCCTTTGCAATTATGCTAAGTGTTATGTACTTTTGGGGGGGTTAATATGAGGGTTTAAATAATTAAGGTTACATTATTTGCATTTGTAAGGCAAAGTCCAAAGTACAAGCTGTAGTTGTGTCCATCACCTAGAAAGTGTGCCGTATACCCCTACATGGCATCTGATAGGTGGTAACTTACAGGCCCCACTCTCTTCCTCCATTATTGAATTTAATTGTGTTTTTCTCTTGTTTGGACGTGTCGTTCTTGATCTATTAGTTTCATATTAATATTGAGTGCAGTGGATACTTGCTTTTCCATTCTTGAGATACTTTACTTAAGAGAATGTTCTTCAACTCCATCCAGGTTATTACAAAAGATGAAATAGTATGCCATGCCACAGTTT
The DNA here is from genome assembly GCA_963573935.1 of Arctocebus calabarensis. NCBI lineage: Eukaryota > Metazoa > Chordata > Mammalia > Primates > Lorisidae > Arctocebus > Arctocebus calabarensis. Next base: position 5,685 of record CAUYON010134796.1, on the reverse strand, counting down.
ATTAACCCATTCATGGGTTGATGGGCACTCGGGTTGAGTCCACATATTGGAAATTGTACATTGAGCTGTCATAAACATTCTACTGCAAAAATCCTTGTGGTAAAACGATTTTGTTTCTTCTGGGTAGATACCTAGTAATGGGATTGCAGGATCAAATGGAAGGTCCACTTTTAGTTCTTTGAGGATTCTCCATACTTCTTTCCAAAGAGGCTGTAGTAGTTTGCAGTCCCACAAACAGTGCATAAATGTACCCATCTCTTCACATCTACAACAGCATCTGCAGCTTTGGGACCTTGTGATGTGAGCTATTCTCCCTGGGCTTAGGTAATATCTCAAAGTGATTCTGATTTGCATTTCTGTGATGATTAGGGATGGTGAGCATTTTTATATGTGCCTGTTGGCCATTCATCTGTCTTCTTGGGAAAAGTTTTTGTTCATGTAACATTTATTTGCATTCTGTAGGTTATTTGTTTGCTTTGTGTTCTTGGATGTGCAGAAGCTCTTTAGCTTAATTAAGTTGCATTTATTTGTTGTTGCTATTGTTACTATTGCCATTTGAGTCTTCTTCATAAGCTCTTTTCTCAGGCTGATATCATCAAAAGTTTTTCCCATGCTTTCTTTTAGAATTGTTATCATTTCACATCTTATATTTAAATCTTTAATCCAATGTGAGTCAAATTTTGTCAATGGTGAGAGATGAAGGTCCAATTTCAGTCTTTTGCATGCATGTGATTATCCAGTTCTCCCAGCATCATTTTTTGAATGAGGATTCTTTTCCCCAGTGTACATTTTTGTTTGGTTTATTAGAGATCAGATGGCAATTTAAGGCTAGTTTCATCACTTGGTTTTCTACTCTGTTCTATATGTCTATGCCTCCATTTCTGTGCTAATATCATGTTGTTTTGATCACTATAGAATTGTAATAGAACCTGATGTCTGGTAAAGTGATGCCTCTGGCTTTGTTTTTATTACTAAGAATTGCCTTGTCAATATGGGGTTTTTTTCTAGTTCCATACCAAATGAAGAACTATTTTTTCAAGTTCTTCAAAGTATGATGGTGGTATTTTAATAAGGATTGTATTAAATCTGTAAATTGCTTTGAGTAGTATAGACATTTTAGCAATGTTGATTCTTCCCAGCCATGAGCATGGTATATTCTTCCATTGTTAATGTCTTCTGCTATTTTCTTTTTTTAGTATTTCATAATTCTCTCTGTAGAACTCCTTCACCTCCTTTGTTAGATATAGTCCCAGATCAGTCTCTCTTTCTTTCTTTCCTTTTTTTTTCTTTTTTTTGAAGCTACTATGAAGGGATTGTGTCCTCGATTTGATTCTCAGCTTGATTGTTATTGGCATATAAAAAGGCTACTGTTTTGTGGACATTGATTTTATATCCCAAGATATTACTCTGTTTCTTGATCACTTTCAGGATTCTTGTAGTTGAGTCTCTAAAGTTTTCTTTTTTGTTGTTGATAGAATCTCACTCAGTTGCCCCGAGTAGAATTCTGTGGTGTCATAGCTCACAGTAATATCAATCTCTTGGGCTCAAGAGATCCTCTTTCCTCAGCCCCTGAAATAGCTGAGATTACAGATGCCTGTGCCAATGCCTAGCTGTTTTTTTATTTTTATTTTTTAGTAGAGATGAGTTCACTTTCTCGCTCAGTCTGGTCTCGAACTCCTGAGCTTAGGCAGTCCACCATGTCAGCCTCGCAGAGTGCTAGGATTACAACCTCCCAGAGTGCCAGCACACCCAGCCTGTCTCTCAGTTTTTCTATTATAAGGTTCTATTATCAAATAAAAGTGAGAGTTTGACCTTCTCTATCCCCATCTGGGTACCCTTAATAGCCTTCTCTTGTCTGATTACATTGGCTAGAACTTCTAGAACTATACTGAATAGTAGTGGCTATAGTGGATATCTTTATCCAGTTCTAAGTGGAAATGCTTTCCGTTTTACTCTATTCAGTTTGATATTGACTGTGGGTTTCCATCAGTTTAAGAAGTGTCCCATCTAGCTCGGCACCCATAGCACAGTGGTTACAACACCAGTCACATACATTGAGGTTGGCGGGTTTGAAACAGGTGCTGGTCAGCTAAACAACAGTGACAATTGCAACAAAAGAAATATCCAAGCTTTGTGACAGGCTTCTGTAGTCCCAGATACTTGGGAGGCTGAGGCAAGAAAATCACTTAAGACCAATAGTTTGAGGGTTCTATGAGTTGTGACACCATAGCACTCTACTATGGGTGAAGTAGTGAAAATAAATTGGTGTCCCATCCATGCCTGTTATCGTAAGTGTTCTTATCAGAAAATGATACTGAATTTCATTCAATGGTTTTTCAACATCTGTTGGGAGGATCACATGATCTTTGTTTTTGCTTCTATTGATATGTTGAATTACCTTTGTAGATTTGTATATGTTAAACCAACTTCGCATCCCTGGGATAAAAGACTACTTGATCATGATGTATATTATTTCTAAATGTGCAGCCATATTCTATTTGCTAGGATTTTATTGAGTATTTTTGCATTAATATTCATTAGTGAAATTGATCTGTAGTTTTCCTTTTTCATGAGGTATTTTTCTGCTTTTGTTATCTAGGTGATATTTGCCTTGTAGAACATCTTGGGAAAAAGTCCCTCCTCGTGTTTGGAATATGTTCTACACTACAGGTACAAGGTTTTTTGTTTTTTTTTTTTATTCATGTGTTTATTTGGTTTCCACTTTTTGCCTTCACAAAATTAAAAAGGCTCAAAATTTAATAACAATAACAATGTTTAAGATAAGGACTAGAAACAGAAACCTCATAAAGAACAAACGAAGATAAGTAAATTTGGAAAAGAAATCAGATGATTGCTGCAATGAAATATTGAGCAATAATAATAATGCAAAAAAAGTAACATTCACATTGTCAGATAAAAGTATGTCTACCATAGAATGCTTTGACTCTGAGGTTCAGTGTGGAGTCATCAGTTAACTTCTTTTTTTCCCAAAGTCTCAAAAAATAGTCAACTAATATTTATAAGTAAAAATAGAAGATAATTTCAAAGAACAGATCATGCCAAATCTTATAGACAATAGAAAAAGAAGAAATACTTCAAAATCATTCTACCTCATCTGGATATAGTTGATATTAAAATTGGAAAAAAATATATCATTATAAAGGGAAATTATAAACATATTTCACATATAAATGAAGATGCAATATCCTAAACAACATATTAACAAGTTGAATTAAAAATTATTGTTCAGGCTCGGCGCCTGTGGCTCAATGGGCTAAGACGCCAGCCACGTACACCTGAGCTGGTGGGTTCGAATGCAGCCCGGGCCCGCCAAACAACAAGGACAGCTGCAACCAAAAAATGGCCGGGCGTTGTGGCGGTCACCTGTAGTCCCAGCTACTTGGGAGGCAGAGGCAAGAGACTCGCTTGAGCCCAGGAATTGGAGGTTATTGTGAGCTGTGATGCCACAGTACTCTATCCAGGGTGATAGCATGAGGCTCTGTCTCAAAAAAAAAAAAATTATTGTTCAAATAATGTACTTCAGTCAAAATTAAATCCAGGTACAAGTTCTTCTTTAAAGCCTTGATATAATTCTGTTGTAAAGCCATCTGGTCCCAAGGTTTTTGTTTGCTGGGAGCTTTTTTATTCTTGTTGCAGTTTTGGTGCTTGACATTGGTCTGTTCAAGAGATTCATTTGTTCCTGGTTACATCTAGGAAGGTTGTGTGATTCCAGGTATTAGCCCATTTCCTCCACATTTTCAAATTTGGGGGCACAGAGTTTTTTGTAGCAATCAGAGATTCTCTTTTATGTCTTTTGTATCTTTTGTTGCTTTAAATCTACTTATATCAGGGCAGCATCTGTGGCTCAGTGGGTAGGGCACCAATCCCATATACCAACGGTGGCAGGTTCGAACCCGGCCTCAGTCAAACTGCAAAAAAAATAGCCGGGCATTGTGGTGGGCACCTGTAGACCCAGCTATTCGGGAGGCTGAGGCAAGAGAATTGCCTATGCCCAGGAGTGGGAGGTTGCTGTGACACCACAGCACTCTACTGAGGGCAATAAAGTGAGACTATCTCAAAAAAAAAAATCTACTTATATCGGCATGTAAAATTGTGACCCCCTCCTTTCTTTTGATTTTCATTCGCCTGACATACTGTTTTCCAACCCTTCATCCTGAGTCTTTTTTTTTGCCTTAAATGTTAGATTTTTTTTCCTGAAGACAATACATAGTTGGCTTGTGCTTATCAAGTCAGCCAGTCTATAGCTCTTTAGTGAGGAATTTAATGCATTCACGTTTCTTGAGAAGATTTCTAAATATGGAGTTCTGTTCTTCTTGTTTTGTGGAGGTCTGTCATCACTTCCACCACTGTGGAAACTAAGTTTTGACTTTTTGTTTTGGGGTGTCTTTACTTTGTTGTGGTCCATTGTGGTGATCTGTGTGTAGAATGGGTCTAAGTACTTCCTGCAGAGATGGTCTTGAAGTTGCAAATTTCCTCAATGAGTCAATAAAAGATTTGATTTCTCCATCGAATAAGAAAGTTACTTTGGCAGGATAAAGGATTCTAGGCTGGAAGTTGTTTTGTTTGACTAAGTTTAAAGTCAGAACCTAATCTCTTCTGATTTGGAAAGTTTCAGCTAAGAAATCCCCTGTCACCCTAATGGATCTTTGCCTCTTGGTCAGTTGGTGCTTACTCATGGCTGCTTACAGAATTTTCTTTTTCATTTTGACCCTGGCCAGGTTCATTACAATGTGTCTAGGAGATGATCTGTTTGTATTGAGACAAACGAGTTCAATATCCATTTAAAAGAAGTGTGTCTGCATCTTTGGTGATGCTTTAAGTAATTTTCAGTTATGATATCGTCCAGTAGGGCTTCCATACCTTTTAGTATGCTTCATGAAGTTCCGTAATTCTTTAAGCAATTGCTCTGCTTTTATTCTCTTCTTTTCTGCCTCTTTAAATGACTAAGTTAACTCAAGAGTCTTGTCCCCTAGCACTGAGATTCTTTCTTCTCTATGTTTTTATCCATATTAATACTTTCCATGGCATCTTTAAGCTATATGATTTCCTTCAGTTTGTTAAGCTCCGATATATCCTTTCTAATTTCATCATGTCTGTCATTCATTTCTTGCATCAATTTTTAGGTTTCCTTTTGGTATTTTTCAAGTTTTTCTTCAATTCCTTTCATCATTTTTGCCATCCATACTCTAAATTTTCTTTCTGTTATTTCCATAATTTGTTTATAGGAGAAATCCTCTTTGGGAGCTGCCTTGTTATCCCTTGGAAGTGGTGGAGGTGCGGGTGATCTATTCTGGTTTTTCATGTTGCCAGAATTTTTTTGTTGTTGGTTTGTCCTCATGTGTGTTTTCTTTTTACTCCTCCTTCTTTACTTCTTTCTCTCTCCTCTCTAATTCTTTCACTTCCTCCTTCTTAATGTTCCTTGTCTCTGTGTTTGGGTATTGAAATGGCCTGATGACTAAACCCACACCTCTCACCATTAACTAAGGTAGACTCTCACTGGATTAAAAATATAAACTTAAGACCCGAAACTATCAAAATATTAGAAGAAAGTGCAGGGAAAACTCTTGAAGGAATTGGCTTAGGTGAATACTTTATGAGGAGGACTCCCCAGGCAATTGAAGCAGTATCAAAAATAAACTACTGGGACCTGATCAAACTAAAAAG
>CAUYON010134795.1:0-22737 GCA_963573935.1 Arctocebus calabarensis | reverse complement strand
GGAGGGCAATTAGTGGGATCACACCTACGGTGCATCTTAGCAGGGTACTGGTGAAACTTATTAAATGTAGACTATCAATGTCTTCATATAGTGATTAAGAAAATGCCATGAAGGCTATCTCTAACAGTATGATCAAAATATTTCTGATTGTATATGAAGTAAACACATTGTGCCCCATGATTGCACCAATGTACATAATTATGATTTAATAAAATTATTAAAAAAAAGAATATTCTCAGAGACTGAGACATCTAAACTAAAAACTGAAGCACAAGAGAGGAAATCTTTCCAATGAAGTCATTGATCCGGGAGCAGGCCCTGCAGACACTGGGAACAGCATGTAGGCAAAGGCTGCAAAAATTTCATTCTGAGATATTTTGATTCAACAAGTTTGAAGTGAAGCCCAGGAAAATGTAATTTTAGCAAGCACCCCCAAGAAATTCTAATGAAAGTGATTTAAATCTTTAAGAAGATCAATTGCAATATGATAGTTTCAACCGGTTCAGAATATGATCATCCTGGAAAATTTGGAAAATTTGCCCCATGTATCCATGAAGCACCTTCTTTAGCAAATATTTATACATGCATTACCAGCTCCAAGCAAATTGATTATGTTCATGCTATATGTAAGCTTCAGAAAGTAAAAGGTGAACCAGGTATCCACCAAGGTAGAGAAAGTGCTGGTGGGTTATACACAGGAGAAATATTAGGAGAGCTCACTGGGCTGCAAGACGCTGAACAAGCACTTGAAGAAAGGGTGGAACAGGACAGAGGAGGTTACAGCATTTCAGGTAATTGAGAGTTTCTATCATCAAGGTCTGAATAGATCTAGGCTTGGCTCCTTCCTAGATGTAACCTTCAGCAAGTGCTTGACTCCTCTTTGTTTCAGTTTATTCATGTGTAAAATGGAAATGATAATAATTAAGACTATCGTGAAAAGTATATGAAGGGATACATGAAGCAAAATGCTCATGGGGCCTGCTACCTAATAAGGGTTCTCTCAATCTTTATGGAATAAAAAATAAAACTAGCTATTATTACTTTGCTCTCTTGAGGGAGGGTCCCAATTTTGCTAGAACTTCAACAAATATTTCTGCAGGTGCTGACTCAATATGTCATCTGCACAAAGCTTATATGTTATCATAGAACCATTGCTCTCAGCTGCAAGGAACTCATTACAGCTCTCTATTTTGCAGAAGGCAGAATATGGTTTGTTTAAAAGTGGCAGAGATTTTAGAATTAGATGTAGCTAGGATTGAATTGTGGCTCACTACAAAGTGGCTTTGTAACCTTGAGCAGGTTGAAACTCTTCCAGGTTCAGTTTCTTTATAATGTGATAAACCTATAACTCAGAATTGCTAGGAGACCTTATTAATTCATTCCCTGAAATATATATGAATTAAGCATCTGATATGTGTGAGAAACTTCCAAGACCTGGGAACCAGCACTGAATAAGATAAGAGATCCAGGTTCTCATCTAGCTGTCACAGATAATAAACAATAGGTGAAGACCATAACAAATTACTATAAATTGGGTGGTTTAAAACCTAAGAAATGTATCTTCTGGTGGCTATAATTCTGAAACCAAAGTGTCAACAGAGGCATGCTCCCTCCAAAACTTCTGGGGAAAGATCCTTCTTTGCCTCTTCTAGCTTTAGGTAGTTGGCAGAAATCCTGAGCTTTCCTTAGCTTATGGACATACCACTCTACCTCTGCCCCCTATTCAGGTGCCATTCTCCCAGTGTGTCTGTGTGTACAAATTTCTGTCATCTTATAAGGACACTTGACTTATAAGGTTACATTCACAGGCACCAGAGATTAGGACTTTGAAATGGTTTTGGATGGTTGAAACAACTTAGCCCATGACAGTAGGTAACAACCTCACCAGGTAATGTCTGGTAGGTCATTCCAAGATCATGTCTTCCCAGAAGGCCCTCAGTAAATGTTAGCTAATATGAGTAACACATTCTTCTCGTATTTTACAAATAACCATTACAAGCTTATTAAACCCATGATTTTGCAGATAATACTTATGGTGTACTCATTGGGAGCTTTGACATTTAAAACAATTAGCTATTTAAAGTGAAAATTTAAAGTGAAACCATTGATAGAAAAAGTTGATAAAAAGAGTTTGTAAATGCCTATAGCAAAATGCCACAATGATATGAGGGTGATTCAAATTTCAAAAATACCAAACTCCCATGCGTTATTCTTTACTCATCCTATCAAATAAATTAATCTTCCTGGATGTATGTTTGACATAGATCCAATCTGCAAAATACAGAGTAGGAAATTCCCCACTTGGGGCACTGAGCATGAAGACCATAATATGTCTGCACATCAGCCACCTGCTACACTGACAGTCATTTCCTTCCAATTCACATTTTAAATGCCTTCTAAGCCCAATTTCAAAACTTACCATGAAGCTATAGTGTTCAAGACTTTGTGGTAATGGCACAGGGATATACATAGAAATCAGTGGGATAAAAGTAAGATTCCAGAAATGAACTCATACATGTATGGTTTAGTTGATTTTCAACAAAAAGTGCCAAGACAATTCATTTGGGAAAGAGTAGTATCTTTTAACAAATGGTGCTGGGACTACTGAATATACACATGCAAAAACATGCAGTTAACCCCTATACAAAAATTAACTCATTATTTGTCTGGCAAGGGTATATTTTCCAGTGTCTATGTGAGGGTGTATATCTATGTATGCATTCATGCATGCAATTATTTCCCCCCATTTTAGGGGCAGTCTTTTTCTTTTCTTTATAATGTCCTTGAATCTATTTATTCTTTGGTTGCTATGCTTTTTTCTGAGCATTTTATAGTTTTAGGATTTACATTTGGGTCCCTGATCATTTTGAGTTAATTTTTGTATATGACATTCTCTCAGTTCTCATTGATCTTAGAGTTTCTCTTTAATTGTTGTGGGATGTTTTGATGGATTTATTGGTTGACCATTTTTTTCTTTGAATACATTAAACATGTCATCCTACTGTCTCTGACTTCCATTGTGTCTGATGAGAAATCAATCTGAGTATCCTTTTTAAGTTGTGAGTCGCTTCTTACTTTCTAAATTCTCTATTTTTTGGTTTTAAATTTGATTATGATTTGGCTAGGTTTGAATCTCTTTGACTGTATCCAACTTGGAGCTCATTGAGCTTCGTAGATGTTTGTCATCAAATTTGGAAAGTTTTAGCCTTTATTTCTTCAAATATTCTATTTCTTTGGCTTTCTATCAGGGCTCCCATCATGTGTATCCTGAAACACTTGAGTTCATGTTTCTTTTTTCTGTTTTCTTTTTGTTCTTCAGACTGAACAATCTCCTCCCGAATAATCACCTATCTTCAAGTTCAGTGATTCTTCCTTTACTCTGCTCAAATGTGCTGTTTTACCACTCCAGTGAATTTTTTACTTTCAGTTCAGTTGTACTTTTCACCTCCAGGACTATTTAGTTCTTGTATACACATATATATAATTTTTATATCTTTCTTGGTAGCCTCTATTTGGTGAGAAATTGTTCTCATACTTTCCTTTAGTTTTATGAACATATTTCCTTTAATCATTTAAACAAACTTGAAATAGCTGATTCGAATTTGTCATTTACTTAGTCTGGCATTTGAGCTTTCTTGGGGACAGTTTCTATCAATTCCTTTTTCCTATATAAATTCAATTTGCCGCTGCACACAAATTTTATAGCCACCTGGTATAGGCTATACTTTCTTGGGTTTTTGTTGTTTTTTACAAGTCTCATAATTTGTGTTGAAATCTGAACATTTTAAACAACATACAGAAACTTAGAAAATCAAAATCCCTCCCTCCTTAGGGTTTGTTGATGTTGCTGATTATTGTTATTATTTGTTTGTTTAGTGATTTTTCTGAACTAATTCTGTAAAATATGTATTGTTTGGCCAATGAAATATCTATTCTTTTAGCCTTATGATTGCTAATGATTGAACAGATATGTCCTTATGCATCCAAAACCAGTAGGGTGTTCTATTTTTTCCATGCAGTTCTGTATGCATGTTGGGGCCTATCTTCAACACTCAGCCAGCCAATTGACAACGTCTTAACATTTACTTCTTGCTAACACAGGATCTCAATGTCTGCCGAAAGGGAGAGTTTAGGACAGTGCAATTCTTCCCAGAGCATGCACATAGTCCTGGGCATGTACATAGTCCTATACACATGCAAGACCTTCTAAATTTTCAGAAACATGCTGGAGTTTTTCAAGCACTTTATAGATTATCCTTTGTCCTGTTATCAATTGCCTTGGGCAGCCACAAAGTTAAACATTTTTGAGAAATATCCCTCTAGGAATAAGGATTTCCTCACTTCTTGAGATATATGTAAGGTCAAATAAAGATAATTTTTGTAAGGGGGAGTTCTTCCCAGTAACCACCAAATAGGTCAAATAGGAACAATTCTCTAGAAAATGAGGCTTTGAAGAAGATCCAACCACTTTCTGCCCCTCCAGTGGCCACCATGTTGCTGGTTGTCACCAAGACTGTGGTCTGTTAGTTTTAAATGCTACCATGGAGTTACAGGGAAAGAGACAGATGGAAATGTAGCAAGATAAAATGCAACAATGCTTACTTTTCATATAAAGATTCACCTGTCTTTCACAAATAAATGCTCCCCAGATTGCTGCAAGTGTTCAGTTAATTTCCAAAATTCCGGGCAAGGTGGTTATGACAATTTTTCTTAGTTTTATCACTGTTTTTATGGTGGAAGTTTTAGAGATCCTTACATCATCCTTTTCAATGGTCTCCACTGTTCTTTCTTCGTCTCTAAAAGCAGGGTTGGCTTACAACCTGCTCTTTGCTAACTCCTCTTTTTTTGCCTTTTAATTTTTTCCTCTTTCTTAATTTATTCCCAGAAAATGTTAAGTGTCAGAGTTCGGTAAAGATACCTGGTTCATGTTTGGTGAGTGTTCAGAAGATGAGAATCAATGAAAAGTAAGTCCTTTTTTAAAGTTTTTTTTAAAACATTTAATGTTCACAGGGGTGATTATTCAATTAACCACATGTATATTTACACTACAATAAAACTGTCTTCTAAAGCACACATATTAAATGACATTTGTGTCCTAATGTTAAGAAAGAAATATATAATGAGACCATCAGCTAATAAAGCACACACATTAAATGACATTCGTATCCTTACATTGTGAGAGAAATGCACAATAAGACCATCACAAATGCTCAAGATCGACTGCTTCCTTTTTAGTAACATCAGACCTTTGAGGTTACCACTGCACAGCTTAAACTCTGAGTTTTTGAATAATAAAGATCAAGATGACTATGTAAACTTTAGAGATTTCTTTTAAAGTTGCTTTCTAGAATAAAATAGCCAGTGATGCCTAAAAGCAAAAGTAGTATCACCAGTTATTTCAAATGCCCTTTCCCATCAGACTTGACCTTATCTTCAATGCTTCCCCAAATTCTAAATTCTTTACTGCCCAAGGGAAGGAAAAGCATTTCCTACTGCTAGAGACAGCCAAGATGCTGCAGAAGCAACAGCTGGCCAGAAGTGATTTTCCCTTCCTGTGGAGCAAGGCAAGTCATAGAAGTGGATCATTATGTTTCTAGGTAAGAATCCCAGATTGGTAATTCTATGGGCTTTATTTAACTTGTTTTGTTTGGTGAACATTAGCACACCATTTCTCTATACACAAAGGTCTAGGCCTTACAGAGCATAACCAGAAATACATCGGACCAAATAGAATGATGAAAATTATTGCAATCGATGCTACAATGACAACATTAAGGAAAATCTCATACCATAGTACCTCACTGCAATTATCCCACAAACACAAGACAACATGTACAGATGGTTATGGTCCTGAGGTCTCATAGGCATTTGGGAAATGGAAACTTGTGTTTCAGCATAAGAAATTATTCACTAAGAGAAAACCCAGTGTTCCATATTTGACCAGTTTGGGTCCTATGAGGGAACTCGTTTACCACTTATTTCCTAAATACCTATGGTTTAGAGATGTCGAGTATTTGGTTTTTCATCTTGCAACTAACATGTGATCAGAATGTGGAATGTGTTTGTTGTTGTTGTTGTTTTTTAATCATTGTGTTAAGAGAGGGTCCCTTCCCTGTAGGAGAACAGCCCAGGCATTTCCTTCCTGCTCAGTGAGGCTATTTTGCTCTGTCAGAGACAAGGTCACTGGTACAAATAGTGATTGTTCCTCTGGACACATTTGTCTGCCTCTGAGTGTGGCCTGAAACATCTGGCAGGGACAGACACGGCCACCTTGTTCATAGTTGCAGACAGATCTTAAATGATTCAGGTCTGGGGAAGGAAACACATCACAATGTCCTGGCCACTTATTTTAATTCAAGAGGGAGATAAGAAAGTAATAACCTTGATCCTAAGGTGAATTATTCCAAGGAGGAAGCTAAATAAATTGCTTCTTCTCTACCCAAACCACTATTAATCTATACAAACACTGGTCAATTAAATTCGATTACACTTATAAACTGCTTGGCACCAGGGCCCAACACATAGTATGTATTCCTGTAAATCTTAGCAGCAATGAATAATAAATCATATTGTGAAATATTTAGTGAGGTTTTGCATGCATTTATAATTCCAACAGAGAGGATGACCTCAGTGCAGAGACATCAAAGTGCCTTTGTAAACACATTGGCATCATATATTTTGTGTCAGAGATGTCAGGCATTCTGCTTTTGAACATAAATGAACATTATATGCAGAGGACGTACTGGGGGAGGAGAGACATGTTATCAGCAAGTATGGAGGTGAGCGATTTCAAGGCATACAGTTACTGAAAGTGAAATGTGAACTGCCTGTCACTTATTCCACTGTGCATGGACACTCTGTATAGCCAGTGAACCAATAACATTTGAAACTTTGAACAATGATGGATTAAGCAATAGCATACTACTTTGTCTCAATATTCTTTGTGTAAGGGCCCTCAGTTAATTTCTGCTTTGAGATGTATTTCAGGAAAAACCATTGTCTTTGTAGATTAATATATCTTCTTTCTATTTTCAGAAATCACACTGCTTCACTTGGCATCTTTCATTTGTTGCTTTAGCCACTTTATAATTGTACCTAACTTTATCACCCAGGTGGGTAAAATCTGCTCAACCAATATGTGGAGTGCTAAAAACATCAACTCCTTCTGCTTTCTCCAGACGGTTTGGAGATGTCTCACCCCACTCAGCATTTGAAGTTAGAGGCATATAGAGGTAAAAGGATAGCATAAAATAGCATTGACAAGATAGTGTGTATAAGAGGGCAATGCAGCATTATGGTAGGTTAAGTGTTATCCACATTCAGAAAGCAGGGGTTTGAAGATTATTTCTACCCGTTACTTGTTTCTTTACCTTCTCCAATGCCATGGTTCTTCCTTTGTCATTGCTCTTTGCCTTAGCCTGGGCAGAACATTCCCCTTCTCTCTTCTTACCTAAGGTAACCTAGTGGTCAAAATTTTTCAAGTTCCATATCCTTGGCAGAGCATCTGAAGACAACCCATGTCAATTACTGTATTTCTGTCCCCCCAGTGACAGTGAATGACTCAAAAGAATGTGTGACACCAGACAGTCTCATCAGAGCAAAATGTCTTCTTGCTGAGACTTTTGTAGGAACCAATTGAGGAAGACAAACTCTTCTTCCACTAAGCCTGGGCTTTCTGGTAGCTACATTGACCTCCAAAAAGAAGAAATTGCCTGAAATTAAGAGCAGCATTGAGGGAAAAAAGTTTCACCAGATGGAGATGACAGATACTTTCAGTATTTAGAGCTAGTCACACCTGAAACTGTGTGTAATAGACTTTAGTGTCATATTGAACAATAAGTTATCATTCATGGTTAAGCCTGTGTGAGTTGCATTTCTCTCACTTGTTGCTGAAAGTCTACTTCCCAACATACCTGCACCAAGCTCAGTGCTGGGAATTCAATAGTGACCAAGGACAACATACCCCCTGCCTCAAGGAGTTAGCATTCTTGCAAGAAATACTGATACTACTAAGGAGTCAATGAACCCTAATAACTGCTACCATTGGAGACACACACAGGCTAAGGAGCACTGACCCAGCATAGGGGACCCAGAGAGAGGACACCTCCTAAGAAAAGCACCAAAGAAAACTCTGTCAACTGTTCCTCATGGGTTAAACTAAAGCTGTTATATTTTCACCCTCAAACTGAGTGCACCATGAGTAATAATGTTGACACCTAGATATAGGTACCATTATTATATTTAATAACTCTAAAGCTATAACTTCACCTTAAAATTCCCACCCAGTAAGATGTCATCCCTTCATTCTATTTTAATAGCTAGATTTGCATTATTCATGATTATTGCCTCAAAAAAACCCCCATAAATTATCCCAGCTGTTCAGCCATCATATATATAGTTTCCAACCCCACCACCCACTCCCAATCAGAATTTTGGCCATAGCCCCAGTTGGTACTGAGAGAGAACACATAAACGCTAAATACTATAACCATCTGTGGTAGAAGGGGGGGAGGAAATCAGCAAGTGACAGTGCTGCAAGATGTAACTACGAAAACAAAAATACCTCATCCAAGTGCCCTTTTTTAAAAAGTGATATATGCTGACGTAGCAATTCTTTGATAGATTTAGTAAACCTGTTAAAAAGCTGATAGAATGGACTCAATAAAACCTTCTTATGACAATTTTCCGAGAAAACAGTAGAGTTGGTCAGCACTTGAACAGTAGATTAAATGCCAGCCACCAATGAAGGACAACATGGATTTCCATGTATATTATATTATGGAGTAACATACCAAAAATTATAAGAACTGAAAATTTTTAACCCTGAGTTAGATATACCAACAAACTAATATTAGATTGCTCTGCGTCTGGTTTAGATTGCTCAGTATCTGGTCTTAGGGGTTTTTTTTTTTCCTCTCTCCCAATCTGCATGCCCTTTGGTAGTTAGATACAAAAGGTTTTATAAGGAATTATACTCCTGGAGAGCCAGAATGAAATGTTATCAAGCTGTTCTATAAAATACTTGTATAAAGAGTGACTTCAAAATAAAAAAGTACAAAAGGAAAAAATGCACTAAAATGTACAATTATACTAAAACTATCTTGTATTGAGATATTTCAAACTTGGGTATTTGAAATAAATCTGTAAGGGTAGACCTGATCAGATGTGGAGGCCAACATCCATGATAGCCCTGAACGATTCTGGCCCCTGGGCATTCATGCCCTTGCATTGTCCCTTCCCACAATGAATAGGACTGCCCTCTGAACCCAATAGGAGATGGCAAAAATAAAGCAGAATAACTTCTGAGGTCAAGAAAAAGACATTGTGCCATAAGCAAAGCTGTTATTTGCTGCTTCATGATATTGGCATAAAAATAGTGACATAGATCTATGGAACATAATAGAATATTTAGAGATGAAACCAGTCTCATATAGCCATCTGATCTTCAACAAACCAAACAAAAGAATAAAATGGGGAAAAGAATCCCTATTACAAACAGTGCTAGGAGAACTGGTTAGCCTCATGTAAAAGGCTGAAACTGGACATGTACCTCTCACCACTTACAAAAATTAACTTACGCTGGATAAAAGATTTAAATCTAAGACACTAAACAATAAAAACTCTAGAAGAAAGTATGAGAAAAATTCTTACCAATTTCAGCCTAGGATTTTATGAAAAAGATCCCATTGGTAACTGCAACAACAAGATAAACAAATGGACTAGGGTTAGGGTTAAACCTTCTGTACACAATCGACAATGCAAATAGACAACTTCCAAAATGGGAGAAGATATTCTCATGTTACAAATCCAAAAAAGAGCTAATCACCAACTCTAAAAAGAATTCAAGCAAATTAACAACAACAACAAAAAAAGAGCAAACAAACCCCATTCATCATTGTGTTAGAGACATGAACAGACCTTCTTCCAAGAATACAGATGGATAGCCAAACAAGAAAAGCCACACATGAAAAAGTGCTTATTGTCCCTAATCATCAGAGAAATGCAAATCAAAACTACCAACCTAACCCCAGTAAAAATAGCCCACATTATAAAGTCCCAAAGCTGCAGGTTCTAGAGAAGGTGTGGCAAGAAGGGAACACTTATACACTGTTGGTGGGACTGCAAACCAATATAGTCTTTTTTAAAAGAAGTATGGAGGATCCTCAAAGAGCTAAAAGTAGACCTTCAATTTGAAGCTGTGATCTCATTACTAGGTATACACCCAGAAGAAAAAAAAATTCATTTCATCACAAGGACGTTTGCACTCTAATGAATATAGCAACTTAATTCACAATCAGAAGAATGTGGAAACAATCCAAGTACTAATTAACCTATGAATGTATTAATAAACTCTGATATATGTATGTGACTCTCTCTTGGAACAGTAACTTTAGAGGAAGCCATAATAAGAGGACACTCAAGTAGCCCTATGGAAAAGGCCAAGTGAGGAGGAACTGAGGCTTCCCTCTTATACCTAACACCCACTTGCTAATTACGTGAGCCAGCCACGTTGGACACAGAACCTCCAGATTCAGTCAAGCCTATTGATGGCTGCAGCCCTAGTTGACATCTTGACTATGACCTCTTGAGACACTCTGAGCCATACAATGCTCAAGCAAATGTATTCAAGCACAACATCTCTCTCTCTCGGCCAAACACTGGCCTCAGACACTGAGTAAGTCCCATTCCCCTCTAGTCTCTGCTTCAAATATCTGAAGAGAATAGTGTGTCCCATTTGAGTTCTCCCTTGCACAGGACAAAGTATCCAGCACCAACTGTTGTTCATAAGATATAATTAAATGCCTGGCATCCTTGATGTTCTGAATTGCCTCAGTTTATAATCACAGCCCATCAACTATCAGCCTGCAAGTCTGTGAACCCTATTGCATGTGTCTCTTATTTCCAGCCATTTGAATTTGGATACTTTTCGGTGTACTGTTCCATTTCTAGTACCCATAAACACCAGGACTTCTTCCTCTTTTATAAGTCAGTTCATTTCAACCATTTCTTACCTGTCTCATGGCTCTTAGAACACAGCACAGGTCCTGGCCTCTGGTAAGTTACAACAGCTGCTGCTCCTACACCATATGCCATGGGTATAGCCCATTCTGAACGCTCCCTATAGTTATTACAGGGACAAAATCTGGGTTTTATCACCTTCTTGGTTCATTTTTAGGCAAATAAAGTTCATAAATATCTATAAAGCATCTCCTGAGCACCTGAAACCAGGAGAATCCTGTGGAAGATAGAAAACTTGCCAGTCTGCATCTCACAGCCAGAAACCACGTCTGCCTCATTCATCCCATTGCCCTGCATGGGACCTAGCACATGACTCCCCAACAAACACGGGAAAAGAGAAGAGAGCAAGTGGACTTGCTGCCCTGACTGCAAGATGAAGCCCACACCAGCAAACCTTGCTTGGTAAAATACAAGCAATAGATGCTTGTGACATTTAAGCAGAGGGGAAGATGTATAAAGCTTGGTATGGTCAAAGGAGGGAACATGGAACAAAGTGAATTTCTCTCCAGAAAACTGAGTCTGCTCAGCCCATACCTGAGAGTCTCTATGAAGAACAACCACTTTGAGTGTGTTTAATCAGTACCTGGCAATACCCACATCTGTTTTTCACTCCCCTATGTTGGCCACTGTAAGAACTAGAAGATTTTTTAATGTTGTTGTTCACTGTGTGATTTAGTGATGATATAAATTTAGAAGAGGTAGATCGAAAGTCCCTTTACCTTTCTATTAAGGACAAAGTTATAGTGGATCAAAAATGTGGGCAGTGAGTTGTTCTCAGTGAGGAATGTTAGGTGGAAATAAATAATCCATGGCATACCTCAAGAGGTCTATCTTTATTGCTTGTTTCATGGTACACACATCCTGCAAGACTCAAGAAGAATAATTACTTCTCTAAATATCAGCTGAAGGGGAGACAAAACCCAACACACAATGGCACTCGACTTAATTCCAGTGACAGCTAAAACACCATTAAATTGTACTTCAAGTCTTTAGAGCACTAAAAAGTTCAGTTAGGAAATAGGACATGGCCATGTATCCAATTTAATAGCTAATGTAGTTCCCCCCCTTTGCAGTTGAGAAGACAAAGTACAAAGAACGGTGCTGGAAGCTTCAAAGGCCCAAAGCAAAATAGCAAGTCTATCAGAACAAGTTAAAAAGGTTGAAGAAATCATAACCTCCTCTTCCCACTTCATTGTCATTATCCAATCATGTTTGACATCCTTGAGAGGCAGCAGAGATTATTGGTTAACAGTCTACGCTTTCTCTGAGGTCAGTCAGACCTCAGTTTGCCTCCTACCCTGCAGCCCACAAAGTGTTGTCCTGATTCAACAACCTGACTGCTGTTACCCTCAGTTCTGTCATCTAAAAATTCAAGTAACAGGAGTACTTACTTCATAAAGGTCTCAGGACGATTAAATACATAGTAATCATAGCTCTAAGCCACCATTTATTGGGAGCTCACTATGGGCCATGCTCACAGCTAAATGGTGCATTATCTCTTTGATTCCTAAGAGTGCTTCCCTGTATCAAGAAAGAGAACATTGAAGGAGTAGCAAGTAGGAGAGAGAATGAGGTTTAATTCCATTTCTGACACGTTGAGTTTGAAATATCAATAGGCCGTATGAGGAAATAAACTGGTGTCTGCATCTCTGAACATCTTTAGGTCCTCCTTAGAAAAGGCCATCCCACAATTTTAGACTTCTCTTGCCTGTCATTAAAGAGGTCCATATGCTAGATATAACCTGATAATATTATATGTAGAGGCTTCAGGCCTGTACCCAAGGTCACGTCGTCTATGTAAACCTCTACATTGTAGAAATAGTGCTTATTTCTATAGGTTTTTTTTTAATTTCAAAATATTAAGGGAGCACAAATGTTTTTGTTTCATGGATACCTTACATAATGGGGAAGTCAGGGCTTTTCGTGAGCCTGTCATCAGAGTAATATTCATTGTACCTGGTAGGGAAGTTCTTATCACTCCCCTTCTTCGTCCTCCCCCATTCTTGGTGTTCAATGTTCTTTACATCTCTTTGTGCCCATTGTTTAGCTCCCACTTCCTAGTGAATCCTTTTTTCTACTTCTGAGATACTTCACTTGGGATAATAATCTCCAATGCCATCCAAGTTGTTGCTAGTGACATTTCATTCCTTTTCATGGCTGAGTATTACTCCTTGGTGTAAGGGTGTGTGTTTGTGTGTACACATCACATTTTCTTTACCCATTCCTAAATTAATGGGCACTTAGGTTGATTCCATATATTTGCAATAGTGCTGTCATAAACATTTAAGTGCACATGTTTCTTTTTATAAATTGGTTTATTTTCCATTGGGTAGATACCCAGCAGTAGGATTGCTAAATTTAATGGTAAGTTTATTTTTATTTCTTTGCAGAATGGAGCCTGGACTATCTTGTATTCTCAACAACAGTGTGTAAGTGTTACTTTTTCTCTGCATCTATATCAGCATCTACTTTTTTTTTTTTTCACTTTTTAGGAATTGCCATTCTGACAAGAGCTGGGTGATATTTTGAGATACATAAAAATTAAGAAATGTAAAATCTGCATGGATGGAAACAAATGAAGCCTTCCCAGCAAAACAAATAAAACAATCAAGTTGAAACCTGCAAGACAGGTAAATCAAAAAAGATGCTGTCGACTATGTTTCTTGGAAGTGAAATAATGGACCATAATACACTGTCTCAAAACTTCCATTGTGGTTTTAATTTGCATTTCTCCAATGATGAATAGTGTTGAGCATTTTTTTCTATGTTTCTTGACCATTTGTCTGTCTTCTTTTGAAAAACTTCTGCCGGTGCCTTTGCCCACTTTATAATAGGGTTGTTTTTTTCTTGCTAATTTGTGTTAGTTCTTTGTAGATTCTGGATAGTAGCCCTTTGCTGGATGAATAGTTTGTGAATATATTCTCCTATTCTCTAGGTTGTCTATGTAATCCATTATTTCCTCTGCTGTGTAGAAGCTTTTTAATTTATTAAATCCCATTTATTTATTTTTGTTGCTGCTGAATTTGTCTATGGGGTCTCAGACTTCTTTGCCTAGAAGAATTTGTGGCCTTTACACAGGCTGATGTCTAGAAGAGTTTTTCCTATGTTTCCTTCTAGAATTTTTATGGTTTTACACCTAAAATTTAAATCTTTTATTTATCTTGAATTAATTTTTGTACATAGTGAGAGATGAAGGATCTGTTAATTCTTCTGAAAGTGGCCATCCAATTTTCCCAGTACCATTTATTGAACAGAGCTTCCTTTCCCCAGTGTACGTTGTTATCTGCTTTGTTGAATACTAGTTAGTTGTAGCTGTGTGGTTTTATTTCTGGGAGCTCTATTCTGTTCCATTGATGGCTCTACTTTTATACCATTTGCCACATAACCTTGTAGTATAATTTGAAGTCAGATAATGTGATGCCTAAGATATGTCCTTTTTTCGCTTAAGATTGCTTTGGCTATTCAGTCTCCTTTTTGGTTCCAAATGAAGCTTAGAATTATTTTTGCTAGATCTGTAAAATATGATGTTAGTATTTTGATGAGAATCGTAATGACTTTGTAAACCACTTTATGCAGTATGGACACTTTAACAATGTTGATTCTACCAATCCATGAGCATGGGATATTTTTCCATTGGTATATGTCAATAATTTCTTTCATTGGAGTTTTGTATTTTGCCTTGTAGAAATAGTTTACCTCATTTTTTACACATATTCCTAGGTATTTTAATTTCTTTGTAGCTATTATAAATGATATTGTCCTTAATTTGACCGTCAGCTTGATTGTTATCAGCATATAGAAATGCTGATTTCTGTACATTAATTTTGTAACCTGAGACTTTGCTGAACTTACTCATCAATTCTAGGAGTCCCTGTTTGCTGACAATAAGATCTTGTATTTAGAAAACTCTAAAGAGGCCAGGTGCAGTGTCTCATGCTTATAGTCATAGCTGAATCCAACATCTGTTTCACCATAGCACATGTGAGGCAGTCTGGAATAGCTAGGAGCCACAGACATACATATGCCAGAGGATGGCAAACTTTCTGTTAAGAGGGAGTTAGTTGGGTGGGTGCCATGGTTCATACCTGTAATCCTAACACTCTGGGAGACTGAGGCAGGAGGATTGCTTGAATTCAGGAGTTCGAGATCAGGCTGAGAAGAGTGAGTCCGCATCTCTAAAAATAGAAAAATTAGGTCAGCATTGTGGTTTGCCCCTATATTCCCAGCTACAGGAGTCTGAGTTAGGATTGCTTGAGCCCTGGAGTTTGGGGATGCTGTAAGCTATGCTGAAGCCATGATACCCTAAAAACAAACGAATAAAAAAACCACTAAAGACTCCCCATGAGTCTTGGTGATACTGGACTATGTCATGGTGATACCAGTCTTAGATTTGTGATACCTCTGTACTTTTATTGTTGTGAAAATATTATTAAGGGAATTCTCCATTATCCTAACTCATTCTATTGGATTTTCTTTTCTTTTCTTTTTTATACAATCTGAAATATTTTCATCCAACTGTTTGACATAACCTTCATGAGATTTTCTTGTTTTATTATGTGAAAACATTTGTGTTCTGCATTTAGTAGGTTTCACCTGTCCCTTCTAAGATGCACCATAAGTGTGATCCCACCATTTAACTTCTCTCCACCCACCCTCCCCCTCCCCCTTCCCTCCCTTTCCCCTTTCCCCATATTCTTGTGCTATAATTGGGTTATAGCCTACATATGAAAGCTATAACTTAGCTACATAGTAGGGCTGTATACATTGGATACTTTTTATTCCATTCTTGAGATACTTTGCTAAGAAGAATGTGTTCCAGCTATATCTATGTAAATATGAAAGTCATCATCTTTCTTTAAGGCTGCATAATATTCCCTGGTATACATGTACCACAGTTTATTAATCCATTCATGGATCAATGGGCACTTGGGCTTCTTCCATGTGGATTTTCATTTTGGTATTGGCATTTTTAATTTATCATCTCTCCTTTCCAACATTGATATCACTACAATAGAGTCTTTCTGATGGGCCAAAAAATAAAAAGACAAAAGAAACCCAAACAAACAAACCATCTTCACTGTCTATATAAAGAACATGGCGAAGCATTTTTAACCTTACCCAGAGTCCAGCAACTGATTTACCATGTCCAACTTTATCCAACATAGAGCAATTTACATATGTTGTCTATATCATCCTGTAGTATGAAATATTTGTACCTCTGTATATCCAGTAGTTTAAATCTCAAGCCATGAATGGAAATGTACAGCAGAAGAAATACTAGGAACTTACAAGTAAAAATTTACTATAGTTAGCAAAGACATGTTAGTTATATGGCAACAAGTTGACTTTAGGCATTCCTTTATTTGAAAGTCTTTACTTTTTGTGCAAAGTGATACACAGATTCTGGAGCTAGAAATTGCTATTCAAAAACTCATTTTACAATCAGGTCTATAAGTCATTTCTTTGTAAATTTACTTGTAGAATCACCTGTCCTATTTTGGATGTGGCCAGATTCTCTTACGACAAAAACTGTTTACTTTTCATTTCTTGTACACATGAAACAAAGCAAGAGGATTTATCAAAACTGGTGAAAAGAACCTTTTTGTACATCAAAAATGTTCATGTGAACTATAAAATCTGTAACAAAATAATGAACTGATTACATATTGTATGTAACTATTTCTGTGGAAAGAATAGCTTCTGTTTTCTGTAGGACAACAAAATATTAAGTTCATAGCAATTGTAATAGAAGGACCACACCTTTGGGGGGCAAAACACGATTGTAAGAGGGACTTTACCTAACAAATGCAACCAGTGTAACATGGTTTCTTGTACCCTCAATGAATCCCCAACAATAAAAAAAAAAAGTAAAAAAAAAAATCATAAAATATTTGTAAGTCTCTAGATACTGAGAAAGTAACTTATGAATGGCTTATAAATAAGTATGGTTGTGAAAATTTAATCAGAATATATAGATATATAGAATATATCAAAGTTCTTCTTATACTTAAACCAAAATAAATGTCTAGAATTTTGTCTACAAACTATAAATTCCAGAGAAGAATCTTCATTGTCATGGACTACTGTAGGTTATATGTTTGGAAATCCATGTGAACATTTAAAAGTTTTGTTGGTTTATTTTCATAACAACCTTTAGAAAAGGGAAAATGGCATATCCTATGGCATAGGCTTTTTCTCCCTCCTAAGAGCCACAATCTATGACATTTTTCTAGGATCATTTTCCTAAGAAAGCATCATGGCCCATGTCCTGCCCCCATCCCTCGGGCTTAATGGATAATAATAAGATTTTCTATTCTGTTCCATCTGAATTTGACTCAAAGCTCTACAGCTTCAAAACTCTGTGACATTTGATTCATTACTTGAATTCTCTGAGCCTCAGTTCCCTAACCTATAAAATGAGGATTGTAGTGGTTTTAGAATATTAACATTTAGCATGGTGGCTCATGCCTCTAATCCTAGCAGTCTGGGAGGCCAAGGTGGGTGGATTGCTTGAACCCACACATTGGAGACCACCCTGAGCCAGAGCGAGACCTCGTCTCTAAAAATAGCAAGGTATGGATGGCACCTGTGGCTCAAGGAGTAGGGCACTGGCCCCATATACCGGGGATGGTGGCTTCAAGCCTGGACCTGGCCAAAACTATAAAAATAGCCAGGTGTTATGGCAGGCACCTGTAGTCCAAGCTACGTGGGAGGCTGAGGCACAAGGATGGCTTAAGCCCAAGTATTTGAGGTTGCTGTGAGCTATGATGGGCCATGGCACTCTACCAAGGGTAACAAAGTAAGACTAAGTATAAAAAAAAGGAAGGAAGGAAGGAAAGAAGGGATGGCAGGAGGGAGGGAGAAAGGGAGGAAGGAAACAGGAAGGAAGGGGGGAGAGAGGGAGGGAGGCAGGGAGGGAAAGAAGGAATATTAAAATTTGTAATGTTTTAATGGGGCAGCACCTGTGGCTCAGTGAGTAGGGTGCCAGCCCCATATACCAAGTGTGGCGAGTATGAATAAGGCCCTGGCAGAACTGCAACAAAAAAATAGCCAGACAGGTGACAGGTGTCTGTAATCCCAGCTACTTGGGAGGGTGAGCCAAGAGAATCGCCTAAGCACAGGAGCTGGAGGTAGCTGTGAGCTATGACACCATGGCACTCTACTGAGGGTGATAAAGTGAGACTCTGTCTCTACAAAAAAATAAATAAATAAAAATGTCTTAATGAAGAGATTTCTTTTTCTTTCTTTTTTTTTTGTTTTTTGTTTTTATGAATTCCTAAAATTATTCTCGGAATTTTCCTTTATTTCCTAGCATGGTCTCAAGTTTAGTTTTTTTATTCTGAAGAAAATGTAACTTTTTGGCTGCTAATCATTTGAACTATGGGCTTAATTAATCCTTCTTATCAGCAGTGAATAAACAAGAAGAAAAGAACTTGCAAAAAGGGGGAGGAAGAGAGGGAGAGGTGGCAGGGAGATCAAAGGAAAGCGGAAGCATAACTTTTTTTATGGGATGTTAGAATCTGATCCTAGAGACACCTGCCTTAAAAAATGAAAGCCCAACCCACCAAAGAAAAGCCAGGTGGCAAACTCATGGAAAGATCACTGTGGTGGCACTGCTCACATACACCAGACGGTCACGCAGGAGATGAGAGATTTCACCCTTATCACTAACTGCCTAACCATCATTACAGGAAGAACCTTGAGCTGATCTTCACTGGAGAGCCAAAAGAACAGCATATCAGCTATAAGCACTCCACAGGAGTAGTGCCTATTTATGGAAAAACACTTGGTAGATCTCATTTCACTGGCCCAAGTGACAGCCCATGAATACACAACTTCTCAGGGGACCTGTAAGCCCCTCAAATAATAATGAAACTCTAGACACTAATTAGGGTGATGATGGAGAACATTCCCTTTCTGTGCTAGTGGGTAGGAGAGATGAGCTTAAAGTAAATAAACCTAAGACTGTCACATTAAATCAGTGATTACATATTGCATATTAATTCCTTGTAATTAATTGAGTTCTTACGAAGGCTAAGTAAAATGGCTTGTATGAAGTATTTAGCATTGTGAAAATTTTAAATAGTTGTTATTTTCTTCATTCTTATCACAGCTAGCTACAGTACCTCCTTGTGGTACCAGGGCATGAGGAAATATAAACAGAAGTAAGAAAGTGAGATGAATGGCAGGATATACTCTAAAACTTGACAAGAGTTAGTCACCCCACTAAGAACTGGTAGGAAATACAAGAGAGATCATGAGGTCATTGCCAAATAAGCTGTCTCAAAATTTTGCACGTTTGACCAGGAAGTAAACTTGAGATCATTTAATTCAACCACCTCTAGCCTACAGATGTGCAAACGCTGGTTAGAGTTTAAGTTTCCAAAGATGTGCATTCAAGAACTGATTACATAGAAGTAAGGTACATGACATATACTCTTGACTTTTATTAGCCAAGGTCAAGGGCTTTGCTGTCAGTCAATTCCATCAAAAGTAAAAATAAAAGTAAATAAAAAATCGAAGTGTATTAAACAAGACCCTTTTGGATTGCGAGTGAACTTCCATTCAAATTCAATGAATTTTCCTGGCTGACCCAGTTGTAATAGATAGGGTAGAAGAACTTTAGGCAAGGAAGGATTCAGATACTGAGATGTCATCAAGACTTAGATTTTCCCTATTAGTTTTATTTCCTTTGGATTGGCTTCTCTTGAGCTGGTTCTCTTCTTTGGTAACAATCAACATAGCAACTCTAGTTAAAGGATGACTTCTCTTTCACAGCAGTTAAACCAAAGTCCAAAGATGGAATGTTTTTTGGACCACATGCCCATCCTTGAGCAAGTGCTGCGACCAAGGAGATGGTCTGTGTTGATTGCCCTTGTTGAAGGTGGGGGGATCCCAGGTCCCTGATAAGAGTTCACCTGGTTGGACCACTAGGTTGAGCTAGAAAGTTCAACAAAGGCACCACGGTAATTGAAAGTAAAAATGAATGGGAACAGAAATAAAACTGAATTGGCACAGGCAGTACAGATAGAAAGCAAAAGTCATCTACACAAGTTTCAGGGTAACAGAGATTTTATTTAGGAAGAACAAAGAGAAAGTTTAGAGCACTTACAAATATAGTTGGAAGTGAGTCCCTCTCATGAAGAAGAAAAGGTGAGGAAATGGAGACACAGAGGCCTGCAGAGGTATAAATACTCTCTCCATTTGAAATGGCTATAAGTCTTTCATTGCATTCTATGTGGCTCCAAGCAGTATTCCCCGTTTCTACTGGTCATCGATTGTCTCATTGCATTGGTCACTAGTTACCTAGGTTCCCTCATACCCACATGCTTACGGGCCCTCCAGACTTCCTGGTTCAGCAGGGCAGGTTTTCCTCCTACCCCCCTTAACATCCCTTTCTTACTGTCCCTTCACAACCCTGGTCTGGGTGACATGGCTACTCCTAGATGTGAAAGAGCAGTATATCCTTACACAAATCAAATGGATGAGACTAGGAAGCTGTTTCTCCAAACAAATTGGGAAGCTGTTAGCACAAAAAAAGCAGGGGAAAGGGGAATAAATGCAGGATAGCAAAAACAACAGGTGCCTACTAAAAGTACTTTTCTGAGACTATTAGGATGGACAAAACCAAGTATAAATTCAAAGTTCTTCAGGAGATGTTATTATTGTTTTCAGAGCATAGGCACCTGTCCAACTCTTAAAACATTTCCACAAAATGCAAAAGATCAGAGGTCTGCAGACTCTTGTCTCTCATCTCCCTTCATAGACTTACAAGTACTAAATAGAGCATTTACAGTTAAATTATGGTTTCCTTACCATCTTAATGACCTAGTTTATGCAACAGATTGGCCATTGAATCGATCAATCCTGTTCAGTTATAAAGACAACCGCAAACCTCAAATTGACCTTCTCTGTCTAGGATTTTTTTTTAAATCCTAGACAACGTCTCCTTCATTTTCACTTAGTTTTCCCATACAATTTTTCTTCTGCTTTCTTCTCATATACATGCTCATTCATATGTATGTTTTCACATTAGATCCTTGAATTAAACTTCAATTTGTCCTTTATTCTTCTCTGAGTCAAAGATATTGGCTAAGATTTACCTAACAAATGTCTCTATTCTGGCCACCATTTCAGGCACTTGGGTCACAGCCACAAACAAGCTAGAGAAAAATCCCTATTCTCACAGAATTTACATTCTGTTGTGGGAAACAGACTAATGCACCACCTACATATGATCCTTTGCCTACTGCTGTTCACTGTGATCTGTGATCATTATAAACTGTGGGTGGCTTTTCAAAACACATCATGTGATTTAATCTGCCCAACTCACTGAGGGGGAGCAAGTTACCCTGATCCCATTTTCCAGATACCATTGAACAAAGCAGTAAAGTGAGATCATTAATTCCATCATTCAATAAATATCTACCTATAATATGCAGATATTATTTTAAATTTTTAGTACTACATTAGTCAATTATATTGACAGTCTAGTGAAGGAAATCAACAAATAAAATGGCAGGTAAAATACATATGAAATTAGCAAATGAGGAGTGGACCTAAAATAGTATTTCTGATTCAAGTCTGCTACTCACACCTATCTTATGACTACTCCCTCAAAATGACTCTACTGCTCAACATTTGACTCAAGATCTTCGATGCAATGCAATAAGACAAGACAGAATAGGGCAGGGTAGTAGGCAGCTCAGCTCCTATCTCAGGCAGCCTAGCCATAGAGACAAGGTTCCTAAGTGTTCTGCTACTCTGCCTCTTCTCAAAGAAGCCCCTCATCAATGAAAAGTGTAATTCAGAAAAGAAAAAAAAACATAATTTTCCCAAATGTTAAGTATCAACTCACAAATAATGTAAGCTGATGTAAACAGCCAACAGAATACTAATAGCCATTTGTAATGTACCACGAATAGGATTAAATATTAAGTACAGCATTAAGAACAGATAAGAAGCGCTATAAATGAATTAGGAGAAAAATGAGTCAAGGATCTAAAACACAAAATAAAAACCCAATAGCACAAACAAAGCAACAACAAAAAACTCAAGTTCAGCCAGCAACCAAAGTTACTGCAAATTACATGAGCAATGGGATACCATTGTAGGCTCCTTGATTGGACAAAAATGTCTGACTTCACAAAGTATTGATAACAGTACAGTACATGCTTCTGGAAGGAAGCGTGCAACCCTTTGAAAACAGTTTGGTGACATATAAATAATCTTTAAAACAACATGATCTATAAAGTTCCATTTCCACATATGTACCAGTAGTATATAGAAGTTCTTTCACTGGCGTCCCAAGTTTTTTGTGATAAAAACTAAGAATTATCCAGCTGGATTGCTTGGCACAACCATGAGATGCGACTTTGTGTTAGTTTTTATTAATAAATGATGTTTAGCACTTGTTATTTTTGTAAAGACTTGAAAGAAATAAGAACAGTCAATTGAAAGGAAAGGAGGACAGGAGCTTTCTTAGGAGAAGAAACCAAGACAGGGAAAAAAAAAGGTACATAAAGGCTCAATGGTGAGAGAACAAGGCAGATTGAAGGAGGTAAAAGCAGTTCAGCATGGGGTGGCTCCTGTGGCTCAGCGAGTAAGGCACCGGCCCCATATACCGAAGGTGGCGGGTTCAAGCCTGGCCTCGGCCGAACTGCAAAACAAAAAAATAGCCGGGCGCTGTGGTGGGCGCCTGTAGTCCCAGCTACTCGG
>CAUYON010134793.1:0-10918 GCA_963573935.1 Arctocebus calabarensis | reverse complement strand
ATTACTTATTGTCCAAAAAATAGCTGGCTTTAAACAATATGTACAATCTTAGTTATTCCATATTGAATGAGTATCTAAAGATGTAAATACTGTAAGATTATACTAAAATATTAATGTCTGACTGTAGTTTTACTGGTATTTTCCCATTGTATTTATAATGTAAGAACAAAAAATGTTACAATGAGAGTACTAGGAAGTCAAAAATACGGCTAAATGATGAGTAAATGGCCTGTGAGCAAGAAAAAGTAGATATTCTGAATTCTTCTAGAGCAGTGGTCCCCAATTTTTTTGACACCAGGAATAATTTCATGAGAGACAATTTTTCCATGGACAAGTGCAGGGAAGGGGCAGGAGGGAGAGCTCAGATGGTGATGTTGCCTGTTTCCTAACAGGCCATGGACCAGTACTGGTCTGTGGCCCTGGGGTTGGAGACTACAGCTCTTAAGGGAAGACTCAAATCCAGTAGGAGAAGGGTGCTGAGAAGCCAACTGTGACTTAACATCAGCAGTCAAAGCTGTTCAACAATGCAAGGTGCCATAACTTGAAGTAGTAACTCACTTGTTCCCATAGGTATTCAAGCAGAGGTTAAATGACTCTAAGAGGGGTTCATATGTTAGAGAAAAATCTTGGATTAAATGAACTCTAAGTTCTATAAACCAAGGCTGGAAGATTCAATGAGTTGATAGGCAGATATCCCAGTATACATTCCATTTGATAAGCCAAAGTTTTCTTTATTTATCAACAAAGGGTAGGCTCCTTTATCCTACTATCTTCTGCATTACCTTATCCATCTTGATGCTTCTTTTGGAAGCCTCCTCTTACACTGTCCTCCTTAACTTGCTATACTATCTATATGAGCAAAGTTTCATCCTTTTCTCTCTTGATAGCTTCTGGATCTTCAAGAATACCCCACAGAGTGTCAGGTAATATTTATGGCTGTCGGATATCCTTAAAGTGGATTGGATTTCCACCACCAAGAGCCTGCTATATATCTATTTGTTTATTTATTTTTAGAGATGATTTCTCACTCTGCTGACCAGGCTAGATTCAAACTCCTGGGCCCAAGTGATCACCCTGTCTTAGCATCTTGAGTAGCTGGGACTGTAAGTGTGCACCCAGGTACCCAGCTTTGCTCTTCATGAATGGTCACAGGGCTCTGGGAAAGGGAGAAACTAGAAGGAGGATAAAGAGCTGTGATACAGAGCAGATGGAAAGTTCTGCTAACTTGATAGTTTTTCGGAGTATGGTTCCTGGCTAATTAAAATGTCAATAGAGAAGTCTTGAACTGGCTTTCTTGAACTGCTGTACATTGGCCAGTATCTCTTCATATCTTTACACTTTTGATTGATAAGAAATTAAGAAACAATTTTGATTCTGATTTTGAAGCTATTTGAATAGTTTAAAGAAGCATTGATTAGATTCACAATGTAAATAAACTCAGCACAAAACCAGTGAAGAAGTGTCTTATCAGTGTACACTGATCACAACTTTTGAAATTGTTCAACCTTATGGGTAGTCCAGGGAGTAAGGATCTATTTGATGCAAAGAGAACATCTTAGCTTTGGTTTCCAGTAACTAGACATTGGATAATCTTTGACTCAAAACTCTTCTAGGTTTGATTCAACTAAACTTTCTCTTCTAGGTTGGGAGGATAGAGCAGGAAACTTTTTTGGTATAGATCCAGACACTATATAAGGACTGGCTTAAAGGAGATCTCAGAAACTGCCAAGAAATGAATCAGAACACAATGCTGGTGTGAAACTTATTTGGTCAAGTTTGTAGAGCAGTGAAAGTGTGAGGACATGTATTTATTTTGTGATTAAAAACTCCAAAACATACTTGTTCTCTTTATAAAAGAACACAAAGTACCAGGTTCAACCCACCTATCATTCATTTGTGTGATCAGTTTCTTGGACTACTTTGAAGTGACCATCTGGGCTCCCTTGAAGATGGTGAAAAAGAGGAGGATTAAGATTACAAAACCATCTCAAATTGTAACTGCCATGGTAACTGAAGCCTTATACTCAGGGAAGACTGCTTAAACATCACACTTCTCCCTTTGCCAAGAACTCCTGGAAAATTACAAGGTAAGTAGATTAGAGATAAGGCATTCAGGATGCTTCATCAAGTCTGCTGAAACTCTTTCGAGGAATATCCCATTCCATTAGCTATTCAATGGAATGGGAATAAGAGAGTGAGCATGGGATGCTGACCAACAAAACAGAATGCCATTCAAAAGAAATTTCTCTCTTTTGCTGCCCATTGCAAAGTGCCACTGCTAACATATTTCTAGTTACAAAGACCCATCAGCTACTCTCAGGGCAGAGAAGTAGGGTATGCTCTTCCCAGTTGTCCTCCAAAGTACATGGTCTCAGAATAGCATGGTGGCTAATTGGGAGACATAGCATAGTTCCTGTGGTCCTTCAAGCTTCTTACATACTCACCAAATCAAATCCATGCTTTCAGCCTCAGACATTCTGAAGATGTAGACAAGGAGTACAAAGAGGGAGAGTAACTACAGAATACAGTAGGATGATATGACCTGTGCTTTGTTAAGAAAGAAAGTGAGCTGTAGGCTTTTGAGAGGAAAAGACCAGCTCACAGAGGTAGTCTTACAGCACCATCTCTACAGACAGAGACAGTATGATGAAAACGGTAATGAGCATGATAAAGGCTGAAAGGCCACAGGAATATCAGACTGATCTATTCCATGGCACAGATGTCTATATAAAGAATTTTAGCTAATAATATTTTAATGCCAAGTTCTTTTCATTGCTTTGGCTGAAACCCAGGAATGGCTCAAACATATATTTGGCATCTGGGCCATCTCTGGTGTACTAATTTCCTTTTGCTTAGTCATGTAGCCAGCAGTAGAGCTGATCTCAACTAAGGTGGCTGGTACTAATTGTTAGTTTCCAATTACTAGTTGTTCAAGGTTTATCAAGTATTGTGGCTTTAATTAGAGCCCTAAAATGTAAACTGCAGTGTCTTTAACAGACACATTCCGATGGGGATAATTTGATGAGCCAGTTGCTGTTGTATAGTAATTGGGAACCAAAGAGAGATTCACATATGAATAGTAAATTAAGATGCACAGTAGTAGCTGGGATTTATACCTGGACTGTTAGAGGCCTTAATGACCCCATAAAAGAGAATAAGGTCATTTGTTATTTAAAGGATCATAAGATATTGCATTTCATAAGGATATTGAGCATGTACAAGGTTAAAGCACTCATGAGTGAGCCAGATTCTCCCTTTACTCCATTTATAAGCAGAACCAGAAGAGTTAGCACTTCTTTGTAATAAAGCTCTAAATTCCAGAGTGACTTGCTGTTCTACCTCTCAAATCCCAAAGGGCAGATGCTGCTGGGCTGGGCTTTGTAAAATGTTAGTTTCATCCCCAAACTCAGTACAGACACTGAATCCTCCATTTTAGAACCAATTAAAATGAACGGTTTTCCAATTTTCTGGGACAAATTGTCACATGTGGCTGAATGGGGAGACCCAGAGGTCTGGAAAGGTGGCGGGGAAAACACCTAATTCTTGGTATTCCTTGGGTATAGCAGATCTCATTTTAGGCTGAATACAAATTTAAAGGGCTTAGCTATATATAGGTGGAGTGAATAATGAAAATGGAAAACTCTAAATTACACGTGGAAACAGAGAGAATATAAAATAGCAGATTACTTAATATAATATTGTTAGAATTTAGAATGTATGGTCTGTATCATCTTTGCATTCTTAAATATGTTTTCCTTAGGCTTCTATTACAATTAACCTCTGTTTTCTGTACACATGACCTATCAGCAGGAGAGAAAAACTGAAAAATACATTCGTGGATTCTACCCTGGGGTTAAAATTTGGTTGTGGATAATCCCTCTGTAGATAATGAAGAAATGACAGCAACATCTTTCATGTCTGTTACATGGTTTGTGTTATTGCTTTTGTAGCAGTAGGTCTATCTGCAGACACACACACACACCTTCACAGAGAGCCATGCAATCATTTCTGTTATCATCATGTAGTCTATAGATATTTTTGTTAGCCAGGGTCTCACAGGGCACAGCAGAGACCTGTGGTAGGACAGGTTAGGAAACAAGGTAACAAATTTCTCCAGGTGAGTAATTAGGACAACAGGAACAAATCAGAAGGCTGACTGTTGCTATTTAAATGGAAATTCTGTCAAGTTCCCAACATGCTGCAAATTTTATACCTGCAATGTTAAAGGGTCCAGGTGGCAAAAACTTAGATGTGTAACTAAGGGTTATTGTGTTGGTATGAAGGGATTCAAGAAGTATTTCTGGTGTGGCAAGATGACAACACAACAAAGTTTTAAATATTATTAAAATGATCAATGATGAATTATTTTAAGTATACAGAAAAGGACAGAAATAAGAGATGCCCTTATGTCTACCCTTCAGAATTTGAAATTTGAACCAATTTTTTTTCTTCTGATTAAAAACTAAACCTAGACATGTGGCTGTGGTGGATTAGGAACATGCACAAGGAAACACTCTCCACCCTTCCTTTTAGATGCATTCCTTCTACTGTGATTTTGCATTTCCTCCCATCAAAGATAAAGTCTACTTTACCACACCTTAAATCTGGGCTGGGTTTGTAACTTGAATAAGCCAGCATCACGTCACTTCATGATTTACCTTGGCTAACTTGTACCATTTCAGAGTCTAACCCTTAAGTAGAACCCTGTCAGCTCCTATGTGTGCAAGATTAAGTTGACCTGCCAGTGGTGAGAGATATGGGACCTAAGTACTCCTGCCACCTTGACACCAGCCAGCTCCCAGCTGATGGGCAGCTGACCACAGATGCATGGGCAAGCCCAGCTAAACCAGAAGTGCCCAGCCAGTTGCAGCCCAAATTGTCAATTCACACAATCACAAGCAATAATAC
Source organism: Arctocebus calabarensis (assembly GCA_963573935.1). Classification (NCBI taxonomy): domain Eukaryota; kingdom Metazoa; phylum Chordata; class Mammalia; order Primates; family Lorisidae; genus Arctocebus; species Arctocebus calabarensis. Next base: position 6,010 of record CAUYON010134793.1, on the reverse strand, counting down.
AGGTGGTAGTTTTTAAGCCAATAAGCTTTGAGGTAGTTTTGTTACACAGCAATAGATGACTGAAATAATACAGAATGTCCCAAAGTTTCCCTTGCCTACATAGAGAAAAATGGGAAGTTATAGCTACATGTATTTACCAAATATTCATTACAAAATTTTACAAAGAGGTGGAATTTTATACATAGAGAATATTTTGTAAATATTTGTAAAATTTTGTAATGAATATTTTGTAAATAAAAGTGCATTTAGCTATAATCATTTCTGTTACCAAATTTTTCCAATTTCCCTATGTATGGCAACTTTATGGATGACCTTTGGGACACCATATAGTTAAAACTAAATTCTATCCCAATTTTTTTCTCCTCTTTCCTTTCCTACCCAGAAAATTTTATTATTCTGAAATTAGGGTTTAACTTTCTAGTATTTATAAGAATTCCTTTGTTATTTATGTGTCTACAAAGTTAATATTAAATATTACTGATAAAATTCATATAATCTTAAAGTGTTGCTTCAATGACATATAAATTGTACCACATGTTACATACTATTTTGTCCCTTGCTTTTTTGACTCTACCTTGATATTATGAATACAAGTCCTATTTCTCTCTCCATTGTTGCCATATACAAGGGCTTGTGTTACAGACCTCATTGGAACTTCAGCTCTTTTTCCTTTTCATTCAGTAAGTACGTATTGAGTATCTCCTAAGTGGTAGACACTCTACTAATTCTAAGATAAAGCAGTGACTAATAAAAAACAAGCAACTAATGGCCTCTTCTCAAAATCTAGATGATTTCATTTTTTTCTTCTACGAGTCTCAAAATTAATTTTCAAAAGCAATGAAAGAAAATGTTTGTTCCAAAATTTTTGTTAACTGTGGGCCAACTTAGAGCAAGTGCTATAATCCTGCTAAGCCTCAGTTTCTTTACTTATCAAATGTTGATATTAATATGCATTTTCATTTATTTTAAGATCTTGTTGTGAGAATCAAATGCATCCTTGTTTTTGAATACTGAGGGCTACAAAAATGAAATGAGAAGTTTCATTTTTGAGAGGAAAACAAAGGAGCAGGCTATCAGCAAAGATCAACCCCTGAGAGACTTAGACTCCAAAGGGAAGGGTAGGTGGAGCACTTCATTTCTCCCTGCCCTACATGTCTAGCAGTCAGTGGGCTCCTGAGCTGCTAGAGAACTCTGCTACCCTCACAAATCTAAAAGCTGCTGCTGCTAGTGAACTGGGAGATTCATGAGGAGGAAGCACCAGGCTGCCAGAGCCCTTGGGGTCATTTCTTATCCCCACGGTCCTCAGCCAAGATAGCAGGTGCACATTGCTTCTATACCCACTGTGCACCTTTGTCCTCCCCAGGAAGTTTCAGCCCCTCATTTTTCATCTCATATTACCCAACTCTGGCCCAGACTTCAGAATTTTCAGGCAGCCAGTGGGTCTCAGGGGATCTGTGTGTCCCCAGAGCCTAGATATTCTAGGTGGGCTGCCTTCTGAAGAAAGGGACAGATAAATAAAGTGCTGTATTTCTTCCATTCAGACTTTTTCTCCCCTTCCCCTGTCTTGCTTGTGGCTGCTGAGAGGGCTCAATCTCTTTTGGTGCATGTCACACTGGGCTTCCACAGAGAGTGGAGCTCTCACCTTTCCAGACTCTTGTTATCCCCTTTTCATCCCTCACCTGTGGCTTTTAAAGATACTATTTAGCCACCACGCTGAGGTTTCCACAGAGAGCAGGGCTCAGACCTTTCCTCTAAGGGTTCCTACATTGAACTGAGGGATGCTCAGACTGTGAGTTCCCTGCCCACCAGTTCTGTCTGGTGCTGCTTGACCAGCAACTCCATCAGAGTGGGGCATGCCACAAGGTGGAGGGACATCAAAACTGTTTGAGCACCCCATGGGCAACTCAGGACTAGCATACTTCTCTCTGGCATGGTCAGGGATTGATCTTTGGGGACCCTGGGACAGGCCCACAGGCCAGATCCCATACTCCAAGTCTTAATTGCACAGCTCAGGGGCACAAGGAGAGATTTGTGAATTAGTCTTTGGAAGGGAGGATGCCAAAATGGGCAGATTGAGGGGGAGAATGCAGTGTGGGTCCTAGCTCCAGTGTACTTGTGGGCAACCTCCCCCCCACACACACACAGAATGGCTGCACTCTTGGCTCAGGCTGGGATCTTGACCCAGGAACCTCCCAGACCACATCACAGTGCAGAAAGCTCAACTAGGTTGAGCTCCTACCTGCCAAAGGATGACAGAGGAAATTGTGGGGCAGAGGAATGTGGACAAGAGTGAGGTCCATCCCAGACTTCTAGATCGTGAATCTCTACAAGCTGACTTTTTGGTTAGGTGAGACCACTTTAGCCTTTCTCCTGTAGCTTTGCCTGGAAGCTGGGAGCAGACCATTGGCCCCTACTGAACCAGACCCCTTGTAGGCTTTGGTGGAGTCTGAAGGAAGTTCATTGAAACCAGCCCTGCCTCAATGTACACCACCCACCCACCTGCTGTGGCAGAGAATAAGGACTCACCTAAAGTTCCAGTGCCCCACCCAAAACCTGGGGGTAATCAAGTAGTTCTCCTAAGGGACACTGCAGCTTGTTTCTTCTGGCAAGTGCCACCTACTGACAGGGAGGTCAATTTGCATGTCCTTTACAGCATTTACTGACTCAATCATACACAGTGTGGTTGAGTCTCGTCCAAAAGCACCATCTACTCTTGCAGAGATTGAATTGGGCTTGTCATTCTCTAAACAAAAGAAACTCCAAAAATAAGAAGGAAACATAGCTGCAGATGAGAAGGGATCAGCAAAATAACCCAGCAGACATGAAAAATCATAGTGAAAAGATATATGGGTTTTAATAAAGTTCAATAAAATACAAGAGAAAATAGAAAACCAACACAAAGAAACCACAAAAACAACGAATGAAATGTATAAAAGAATCACTAAAGAAATTGAACTATTTAAAAAAAAATCAAGCAAGGGAATGGAGCAAGATGGCAGACTAGAAACATCTCCGTATTAGCCACTGGCTGGAAGGCAGGGGAAAAACAAACTCCAGTCATCTCTGGCTGGGGGAGCCTAGCTGTAGACATCACTCCAAGGGTACAGTGAAGCAGTGGTAGACCACAGGAGCCAGCAAGGAGGTCTGGAACTGAAGGAAACCAGCACAGAAGGTGAGTACATGGGAATTGGTGACCTGCTTGCAGAGGACTGGGGACAGGAAAGAATTGTCATGCAGTTTTTTGATTTCAGGTTAAATTGCTCACTGAAGCTGCCTTGGAAGGCTTAAACAAGTGGGTGGACTTGAACAATGTCTGGGAAGCTGGGTGGGGTGGAACTATCATTGGCTTGGCTGCTCAGTGGGCTGCCTTTGGGAAGGCTGTGTGGGAGAAGTGGTCCACAGAGTCAGGCCAGCTGTGGAACACCTGCTGAGCTTGGGCACCCACTATTGCAGTGAGCTATGCAGCTCCTGTGTCACTGGGGATTGTTGTCAGGCGGCAATGTGAGATGTGCCTCCTAAGGAATCTGGTGAGAGCTTTAAAACACCAATCTTATGAGTACTAAATGCTGATGAAACAAATAGGCCCTGAATGAGGGCAACTAAGACAGGACCAATCTCTTTGGCAACCAGAGATAAGTTTCCAGCGCTCATTGTTCACAACAAAAACAGCATGTGTTCTCTATCGTCTAACACCACAGCACCATCTGGTGTTCAGGCAATATATGGCACTCTCTCTCTCCCTATATATATGTATTATTTTTCTTCTATTTTTTGTTGTTGTGGTTGTTTGGGTTTTTTTTGGGTTTTTGTTTGTTTGTTGTATTTTTATTTTTTCATTTTTACTTTCTTTAATAGCAAGGGCTCCCTCTTTTTTATTATAATTTTTCAGCCCTTTTGCTCTCATTTTTTTTTCTTTCCCTCTTTTTTTCTATCTTGTGGTAAAGAGTCTTCTATTTGTCTCATATTTCCCACATAAATTTTTTCATACACTAGCTAAGATACCCATTTTAATCTTTATCATATATAATTAAATTTTAAATTTTCTTTAGATATTCTTTTTTTTTTTTCCTTTTTTTCTGAGTGATGGGGGATCATGGCAGGTATCTGGCTCAAGGAAGTCATGAGCTCACAGTCTAGGGTGTTCTTCTAGCTTTTACCTTTAGAAAGACAGTATTGGCAGGTCCCCATTGTGACATACTGCTGAATTTTTCATTTTTTCTCTTTCCTTTCTCTTTCTATATTTGGTAAAGGTGGAGTATTGCTTTTGCCTAGGCTGGTAAGGAGGAGATCTGGGCATTGAGTGACCTGCCCATCCTGCCCCCCAAAGTCCTGGAGTTGCAACTGTGACTATAGCACTCTGTCAAAAACACCATTTTTCCTGTCACTGTCCTTTTCCCTTTCTGTCCTTCTCACCTTTTCTCCAATTCTTTTCTTTCCTCCCCTTCTTTTTATTTTTACTTTTCTCTTTCTTTTTCTCTTTCCCTGATTGCTTTTTACCCTTCCCTTCCTTTTGGCCTTATATCAAAGGGCACTTCAACACCTAAGCTCTGTGACAAGGGAATTCAAAGTGAAGAAGGCAACAAGGAGAAAAAAGTAGAGGAAGTAAGTGAAAAAAGAAGAAAAAACACATGAGGAGAAACCAACACAGAAATTCTGGCAACATGAAAAATCAAAACAGAGCAATCCCTCCAAGGACAATTATGCAGCTACTGCAGAGAACTTCATCTATAAAGAATTAATGGAAATGACAGAGGGAAATAAAAGTATGGATGGTAAATGCAATGAAGAGAATTGATGAGAAAGAGGAAAAACAGAATCAAAAAATGAATGAAAGATATGAAGAATATGGAAAGGATATAGTGGAGCTTAAGGAAATACAGGAGTCAATCAGGGAACTTAAAGATGCAATAGAAAGTATCAATAACAGATTAAACCATGCAGAAGAAAGAATCTCAGAGCTAGAGGATAAAGTTCATGAGTTAACCCAGGTAGTTAGAGAGGCAGAAAAGAAGAGAGAAAGAAAAATATTCACTTAGAGAATTAATAGACTTCATAAATCATTGAAACATACTAATTATCAGTATCTCTGAAGGGGAAGGAGAGCATCACAAAAGAATGAAAGTCTTACTGGAGAATATAAATGAAAATATCCCAAGTTTCACTAAAGATTACGAAACATTCCTTTTAAAGGGATATCAGAACCTGGGTCATCTCAACACAAATAGAGCCTCTCCAAGACATATTCCTAATAAACTTATCTAAAGTCAAGACAAAAGAGAAAATTCTGCAAGCAGCCAGGAGTAATTACCAACTGACCTATAGAGGCAGATCCATCAGGTTGACAGCAGACATTTTAGCTGAAGTTCCCAAGCCAGAAGAGAATGGTCATCTACTTTTAGCCTTCTAAAACAAAACAATTTTCAGCCCAGAATTCTGTATCTTGCTAAAATAAGCATCAAAATTGATGAGAGAATCCAAATCTTTTACTGAAATGCATACATTGAGGAAATTTTCCACAAGAAGACCAGCTCTACAGGAAATACTTAGACTATTCTCCACACTGACCATCACAATGCACCACCAGTGAAGTAAAAAAAAAAAAATTAAGCAGAGCTTTAGGAAATGAAAAATTTATACAAGGAAATACAAAGCATAGTGGAAAGCCTTAAGAATAGGGCAGATCCAGCAGAATAAGAATCTCAGAGCTAGAAGATAGTACTTTTGAATTAAACAAGTCAGTCAAAGAGAAAGAATGGAGAAATAAGAGGAACAAACAAAGCCTACAAGAAATATGAAATTATGCAAAGAGGATTAATATAAGACTAATAGGCATCCCTGAAGATGAAGAAGAAAATATATAAGAGCTCAGAAATCTATTTGAGGGAATCCTAGAGGAAAATTTCCTAGGTCTTGCTAAAAATCTGTATATCCAGGACGGCACCTGTGGCTCAGTGGGTAGGGCGCTGGCCCCATATACTGAGGATGGTGGGTTCAAATCCGGCCCTGGCCA
>CAUYON010134791.1:0-10155 GCA_963573935.1 Arctocebus calabarensis | reverse complement strand
ATGGGGAAAGGGGCAAGGGAGGGGAGGGGAGGAAGGAAGATGGGCAGAGAGAGAGCAATTGGTGGGTCCACACTTAAGGTGCATCTTAGAAGGGTACAGGTGAAACTTGCTAAATGTACAATATAAATGTCTGCACACAATAATGAAGAAAATGCCATGAAAGTTGTGTCAACCAGTTCAATGAAAATATTTCAAATTGTATATAAAACCAGCACATTGTACCCCATGATTGCATTTATGTATACAACCATGATTTAATAAAAAAAAGATAAAAGGCAATATATATATTTTTTTCAATTTCAAATTAATAAATGGATTCTTTAAAAAAAAAAAAGAAAAGAACAAGTAATCCCATTTCATTGTGGGCAAAGGACTTGAACAGAAGCTTCTCTGAAGAAGACAGGCACATGGCCTACAGACACATGAAAAAATGCTCATCATCTTTAATCATCAGAGAAATGCAAATCAAAGCCACTTTGAGATATCATCTAACTCCAGTAAGAGTGACTCACATAACAAAATACCAAAACTGTAGATTTTGGCATGGATGCGGAAAAAAGAGTATACTTATGCACTGCTGGTGGGAATGCAAGCTAATACATCCCTTTTGGAAGGAAGTACGGAGAATACTCAGGGATCTAAAAGTAGACCTGCCTTTCAATCCTGCAGTTCCTTTACTAGGAGTATATCTAAAAGACCAAAAATCACTTTATAACAAAGACATTTGCACCAGATTATTCATTGCAGCTCAATTCATAATAGCCAAGTCATGGAAGAAGCCCAAATGCCCATTGATCCATGAATGGATTAATAAGTTGTGGTATAGGTACACCATGGAATATTAATGCAGCCTTAAAAAAAGATAAGAGACTTTACCTCTTTTATGTTTATATGGATGGAGCTGAAGCGTATCCTACTGTTAAAGTATATCAAGAATGGAAGGAAAAGTATCCAATGTACTCAGTACCATTATGAAACCAATTTACAGTCACTCACACCTTCATATGAAGAATAGATCACAGCTATGGCCCAGGATGAAGGAGGGATGGGGGGTGGGGGTGAGGTTAGATGGAAGGAGGGTGAATGGTGGGATCGCACCTATGGTGCATATTGCAAGGTCCTAATGCTACATGAAATCAGCACATTGTACCCCATAAATGCATTAATGTATACATGATCTACCTCTTTATGAGTTAATAAAAAAAAGAGAGAAAAACTATTTTGGTTATCAGGCATTTAAATTCCTTCCTTCCTTCCTTCCTCCCTCCCTCCCTCCCTCCTTCCCTCCCTCCCTTCCTTTTCCTTCCCTTTCCTTCCCTTTCCTTCCTTCCCTTTTCTTCTTTCCCTTTCCATCTTTCTTTCGTTAAGCAGGCTTGGGCCAGGTTCGAACCTGCCATCCCTGGTGCACAGAGCCGGCACTCAAACTACTGTAATTTAAGGCGCCCAGCCTTAAATTACTTTAAATTGTTCATTCTCCAGCTAATGTAGATTCTGGTTTCCTTTTTTTTCTTTGTCTTATTGTTTCATTGAGCATACAGGAAACCAGTTTACACTGACTGCATTTGTTAGGCCAAGTTCCTTTTATAATTGTGTTTTCAGACTCTGATTTCTTATTCTTTTTCTTTTTTATTTTAAAGATTTTATAGAGTGACTTGGCACCTGTAGCTCAGTGGTTAGGGTACCAGCCAAATACACAGGGGCTGACAAGTTCAAACGCAGCCTAGGCCTTGTAAACAGCGACAAGTAAACAAACAACAACAACAAAAAAAATAGTAGGGCATTGTGGCGGATGCCTGTAGTCCCAGCTACTGGGAGGCTGACATAAGAGAATCGCTTAAGCCCAAGAGTTTGAGGTTGCTGTGAGCTGTGACCTCATGGCATTCAACTGAGGGTGACCTAACAAGACTCTGTCTCCAAAAAAAAGAGAAAAAGATTTTATGTAGTAATAACATTACTTTATATCTTAAGAACTTTCATAATACATAACATTCTTTCAAATAGATTTTATACATTTTTAAACTGACAAATAATAATTGTACACATTCCTAGGGTACATATTGTTGTTCCAATATGTATAGTGATCAGATCCAGGTAATTAGCATATCCATCATCTCAAACATTGAACATTTCTTTGTGTTGGGAGTGTTCAGATTCTTCTTTCTAGCTATTTGGAACTATATAGTATATTATTTTTAGCTGTCAGACTTTGATGAGTAAAAAGATGTGTGGAATATTATTAGACTCAAAATGAGTGGAGTTTTTATTTTTATTAAAATTTGGATAATATTCTGAAACAAAATAAAATAAAACCAACAAACAAAACAAGAAAACACACTAAATGAATAAAAAAACCCAATTTAGGTGTTCAGGAGGAATCCAAAGGAAATATCTCTTATTCTTTGAGTAAGAAAACAAAAATAATGGTATTATTTCCATGATCCAAATGGCTGTACAAATAGCCTCACCCAGGCAGGCAGATGAGAGGGTACTGAAGGAGGAGGAGGGCTGTGGCGTGGAGCTCCATGTCATAGCCTCTTGCAACTCATCTTCAGATAAGTTACTGTACTGGCCAGTGGCCACCAGTACTGGCCTGGTGGCCATGTCCTCACATTGACAGTCCAGACTGTTGGTGTCCATGCCTTTGGAAATGGTTAGGCTTGTTAATTAGTTTGGATTTATTGTGTCTTGTAATTTTTGCAGTTGGTTGTGGTAGTGTGAAAGATAAAGGAGTTTGTAGGAGCAGGTCATGAAAATATATTAGGGAGGTTTGAGGCCCAAGACCCATTTACATAGTCTAGCTGGCAGAGGGAAGAACTATGGAACTGTAATTTATTTAAGTGTGTGAAATTGATGGACTGGCGGATTTCTGAGAGGGGAAAATGGATTACTTTGAAATCCTTCTCCCTTCCTCCCTCCCCATGAGTGATATCAGCTTTTCAGTTTTTAATCTTGGCATAGCTTGTGGATGGAAAGAACTCTGCCCCATTTATAAACTTATGCCACAATTTGTGTTATTTTCTAATAGATTTTGAAAGCAAAATAGGGAATTTTGGTGCATGATTATCAAATATTCTACTGAACTTTTTTTGGGGGGGGTTTGAACCTACCACCTCTGACATATGGGGCTGGTGCCCTACTCCTTTGAGCCACAGGCGCCGCCCATTTACTGAACTTTTAATGTGTCCAAGACATTGTGCTAAGTGTTGGGAATGCAAAAAAAAGTGAGACATGGTCTCTGCTATTTTTAAGGATGTAACAAACATTTATTAAGCACCCATTCAATGCTGCAACTACTGTCTCTTACTTTATCTAGTGTGATCCTTATAACTTCATGCTAGGTAGATTAAATAACATGGAATAGGACAAAGAGTTGGTGGTGCTAAGTTTCTCTGTTCTATGAGCTTCTTTTGTCTTTTTATGCTATTTCAGCTGGAGTGAAAGGTATATGTAAAGGAGAAGTGAGAGGAAAAGCTGTAAGGATTTTACTGTATCCTAGTTATAAGGAGCTCTTCATATCAGGTGTAGGTATTATGGAAGTATAGTGGCTCATTGAAGTATTTAAATAGGGGCATGAAGTAATGAGCACCTGTTTTGTAAGATGATAATGGACAGGGGTGAAATAAAAAAATGAGAGAGAAATTATGCAGGGTGTCTGTTATAATGGGATTTACATTGATTCATTTATCCAACAAATTTTGAGTGGTTACTTTATGCCAATCATTCAGAATATAGTAGAGGGAAAGAAAAACAAAATCCTTGTCCTTGTAGAGTTCATATTTTAATGGTAGGAGTCAGACATTAACAAATAAACATAGGAAAATATAATTTTACATAGTAATAAGTCTATTAAAATATAGCAGGGTAAGGAGATAGAGACGATTGCTGAAAGGGATTACTTTAGGGTGAGTAGGAAAGGCCTCTCTCTAGAGGTAACATTTGAGGAGAGACCTGAATCATGTGAAAGAGCCTGCCATTCAGATATTTCAGGGGAAGAGTGGTCCAGGTAGAGGAAAAGCAAGTGTAAAGTGCCTGTCATGAGATCAAAGAGCCTTAGGCAGACCAGTGGGGCTGGAACAGGAGGGAAGATGGAGAGGTGACCCTGAGACATAGGCAGGGGTCAGCTCATGTCAGCCTGGTATATCATGGTAAACAGCAAAGTTTATTTCCTCAAAGTTTTGTCTTCCTCAAAGACATTGAGTCTTTTCAGGAAGAGAGGGAAGTGTATGAGTGATTCGTATCTTAAAGAAATTGATCATGGTTATATGTGGATGATAGACTGCAAGGAGCTCTGTCAGGAAGCTACTAGAAAAGGCATGTGGGTAACAGAAGTTGTGTGGACTGCTGTGCTTGTGGTGCAGTGGAGGAAGAGTGGGAGAACTTAGAGTACATTGTGAAGAATATATTGATGGATTCATGGGGCAGAGAGAGGGTACAAGACAAAAAGAAAGGGATTGAGGAGCACTCCTCCTAGTTTTGGTCCTGAGCAACTTGGTAGATACGATGACCTTTACTGAATTGGAGAAGACTTGGGGAATAAAAGATTTTTGTGAGAAAATCAAGTTTCATTTTGGATAGATTAAGTTTGAGATCCATATTAAGTGCCTTAGTTTATTTTGTGTTGCCATAAAGGAATATGTGAGGTTGGGTAATTAATAAAGACAAAAGGTTTATGTGGCTCATGACTCTGTTGGCTGGAAGACTGGGCATCTAATGAAGGCTCAGGCTGCTTCCACTGATGGCAGAAGGTAAAAGGGCATCAGCATGTGCAGAGATCACATGGTGAGAGAGGAAACAAGAGGAGGGGGAGGGATATGCAGGGTCTTTAAACAACCAGTTCTTGAGGGAACTAATAGCATAAGTATTCACTCTCACTTCTCCCTCTGCCTCCGGCAAGGCGGTATTAGTTTATTCGTGAAGTATCTGCATGATCCAAATACCTCCCATTAGCTCCCACCTCCAACATTGGGTATTATATTTCAATATGAGATTTGAAGAGGACAGATATTCAAACTATACATTAGGCATTCAAGGGTAGATCTCTGAGGCATAAGAGAAATAATGGCTGAGAATTTTCCAAATCTGATGAAAGACATAATTGATTCAGGAAATTCTATAAATACCAAGTGTTTTTAAAACTGAAGGGAAAGAGCTGCAAAATTAAAATTCTACAGCCACTGAAAGTATACAATCCCTTCAACAGAGTAACAGTAAAACTGACAGCTGAAAACTCTTTTTTTTTTTTTTTTCTGGGTACCTAATAGTGCAGCAGTTGAGAACTACTTTAATAGTGGGAATAGGTTGAGAAACACTGTAATAGTGGGATTGCTAAATCAAATGGTAGGTCTACTTTTAGAGTTTTTAGGAATCTCCATAGTTTTCCATAGGGGTTGTATTAATTTGTGATACCATCAATAGTGTATAAGTGTTCCTTTCTTTCTCCATTACTGCTAACATCTAGTGTTTTTGGACTTTTTAATGAAAGCCATTCTAACTGGGGTAAGGTGATATCTCATTGTGGTTTTAATTTGCATTTTCCTGATTAGTGATGTTAAAAATTTTTTTGTGTAACATTTTTGTCAGCCATTTTTCTTCTTTTGAAAAAATGTCTGTTTATGTCCTTATCCCACTTTTTAATGGGGTTGTTTTTTTCCTTGCTGATTTGCTTGAGTTCTTTGTAAAAGGATACCTGCACTCAAATGTTTATTGCAGCATAATTCACAATTGAAAAGATGTGAATCAACTCAAGCAACCATCAATTTATGAGTAGATTAATAAAATTCTGGTATATGCATGCCATGGATTACTACTTAGCCATAAAATAGATTAATTAATATCTTTTTCAACAATCTGGATGGAACTATAGACATTTTCCTAAGTGAAGCATCTCAAGAAGGAAAATACAAACACCACATGTACTCACTATTAAATTGTAAATAAGTAATGAGCACACATGTGCACAGAGGGAAGTAAAACTCAGTGGAAATCAGCTGAGGGAGGATGGTGGCAGGAAGGGGCAAAAACCTAACCTAATGGGTATAATGAATACTGTTTAGGTGATAGGCACACTATAGCTGGGATTCAAGCATTAAAATGTGATCCAGGTAACTTAAAACATTTGTATTCGTTTAATATTTTGAAATAAGAAAAAGTGTTCAGAAACAAAAATAATATAACAGAAAAACTGACAGCTGACTTCTCAGTAGAAACAATGAAAGCCAAAAGGCAATAAAATAGTGTTTTTAAAACTGAAGGGAAAGAGCTGCCAAATTAAAATTCTACAGCCACTGAAAGTATACTATAAAGATAAAGGTGAAGGAAAGATATTTTCAGATAAGTGAAAACTTTAAAAATATATTTCCAGCAGACCCAAGGATGTATGAAATGTAAGATGGAATAATATATTTCAATGACATATCTTTGAGTTCCTTGAATGTGTTATTAGGGAATATTTTCTTCCTCCTAAGATGTTTAAAGTAAATCCTACCTGACCTTTTTTTCAGCTATTTTTGTTAAGTTAACTTACCTGTATCATTTAAATAAAAGCATAAATTCTACTCCCCAGAAGCCTTTTCTGATACCCTATCTAGTTTGGTACATGTCAAGTCCTCTTATAAAGGGTATCATAAGGATCCAAATATTAATTACTGGAGTGTTTTGCAATACTTAGTAGGGCACTTATCATAACATAAAACTATTTGTGAACTGACGGCATGTAAAATTTGTTCCCATTCAAACTTTTTGTCTTAGTACTGGCATTCATCCTTTCAGTATCTTATATCCATTAATCTCTAGCTGACAACTGGATACTTACAACAATGCCGCACAGATTGGTTGCACAGTTAAATTATAATTACACATATTGCCAGCTATGCAGAGGTTCTTGAAGTTGATGTTATTGATATTGAAGTATTAGAACCCATGCAGTGGGTAATGAAGATTTGGCAGAGTTATTCTAGCTCATACGAGAAGTTATTCTAGCTTCATTATCAAATGAGGAAGATAAAATAAATGAAGACCCCTCAATAGACAGTAATTTGGAAATTAAAGAGTTACACAGAAGCTTTTGAGAAAATTATTTTTACAAAAATTACCTTTTTTATTATAGTTCTGTAAGATTTCAAAGTGACAAAGGTTTTGTATTAATAGTATATTGTATTTTTTGGAAATGTTATCTACTCCTCTAATCAACACTTGATTCGTACTTTTTTTTTTTTTTTTTTTGGCCGGGGCTGGGTTTGAACCCATCACCTCCAGTATATGGGAGCCCTACCCCTTTGAGCCACAGGCACCACCCTATCATGTTTCTTTTAGCCAGGAATTCAGGAACAACTTGGCTTGGTGACTGTCTCTTGGGTCTCTTAGTTGTAGTCTGGTCACCTACCGCCAACTCTGGTTCAATGTGGGGTGGAACTATACCAGGGCAACAGTAGTCATGCATCATTGTGGGTCATCTTGGAGGTTGACTAGTGTCGAGACTTGGGACTGGCCAGGTCTCCAGCCCTGGCTTATCTAGAGTTCTGTGATGGACCACTATGCTGTTATTTCCCTTGGGAACAATTACTTAGGTGCCTCAGTGCTATTCACTTTAGCAGAGGGAAGAGAGAAAGATGAAAATGATGGATGGATGGATGGATTTACAGTCCATCTAAATGTTGGATTTAGATGTTTACAGAGAATATTTCTTAAGATTGAGTGAATAGTAAGATTTATTAGTACACATCAATATGGCCTCTGAGAGGTAGGGTAGGATACAGTGTGATATCAGCTCGTAGTTCCAGCTCCATTTGACAAAAAGAAGCAGTCTTGGGGAGGAGCCAAGATGGCGATCTGTAGCCAGCTTTATGCAGAGGTTCCCGTCCAGGAGAGTTAAAGGACAGAAACTCAGCAAGAAAACTGATGGTTTGGATCTGAGCCAAAAGAAAAGGTCGAAGAGAACACATCAACCCTGCTGGGGTGACCTGAGACCCCGAGGACACAAACAAAAAGGTACAGAGCACATCACCAAGTGGATGGGAGTCCCCTCCCCCATGAGAGGTTCGCAGTATACTCCATACCGCCATACAAACAAGCAAACAGAGTTCAGATGTCCTCCCACTCTACCCCACGGGAGAGATCCTCTAAAAACCAGACCTCCTTCCCCTACTAGGGTGCTGTGGCACTCTCCATCCAGGCATAAAACTGTATTTATTCTCTACCTGCAAGTTGGAGTTCCTTGTATTCCCCTCCACTCTCACCCCGAGGTCTGGAGGCCAGTCCCCCACAGAGTCCAGATTCTTGGAGATTTTCTCGAGGAGTGTGGATGGGGCGCGGATGGTTGCGGATCTGTGCTGATTTTCCAGCTTGGGAGTGGTGAGAAGGGAGTGAGCTGAGAGGAGACCTTGCTAGAAGGAAGGTCTCCTGAGGCACGAAACAGAGGCCAGCTCCAGGAACAATAGCAGGAGAGCTGTACCCCTGGGGATGTTTTGAGGAGACACTCCCAGTCTTCTGGGAAGCCAGGGGAAGTGGGTGGCTTCTATGGTGATAGCCACCGGCAGAGCAGACCGGCAGCCAAGGCACATGAAGGATATGCCTGGGGAGGTACAGGCCGAGACAGATCACAGGGATTAGAATACTTGCAGAGAGGCTGCTTTGCTTATCTTCAGACTAACCTGGCCCTCAGGGGATGAAAGCTGAGACAAAGGGCTGGAACTCACAGACTGAGTAAGACCTATTTGCAGCCCCAGTCTGATCAGGAAAAATAGCCTTGACAGAAATAAATTCGACGAACTTGTTCTGTTCCAGCAGCAACATCATTCAGGGATAGGGCTGGAACTGAGTGAATCGCCCCAGCCCCTATCAAGTACCCAGGTTGTCAGGACTCACCTCCCCCTGTCAAACAGTGATAGGGAGTAGTGGACTGGTTGTGCAGCCACAGACCTCACTATGACCCAGGCAGGTGCAAACCCCTGGAGCATCCGCTCATTGGAGGAAACTGGATCACAACTGTTACCACCAACTGGGTGTGACAGAGGGGCAAGGTGGGGAAGGAGGCATCAACCTTCCCAGACTAATCTACTTGCTGGGGGGACGCCCTCCTGAGCTCACGGAGCACCGGAGTGAATTATACTAGAGCTTCCAGCAGATCCCTGCTATCTAGTTGCCAGAGACTTTTTAACTCTTCCATTTGAGATCGGTGCTGGCTAGGACAATTGATTGGGACCTCTTCAAGTGGGCCAATCACCCGAGGACTTTCCAAAGTGGTACCCTGGGTGTGTGGTAGTGGGAAGGTTTGATTTGGCTTTTTTCAATTGTTGCCTATGGGGGGGTGCAGCGACTTAACTCTGGTTTTCCTTCACAGCTCAGATTTCAATTCAGAGTAACAGATTCTCTAGGGTAAGACAAAGACCAGCTGAAAATAAGACAGAGCCACTTGACCCCACCACACCAAGAAGGTCCCCAGTTTCACAAGCAGTAGCTGTCTACGAGTCCTTGGCAAAACTCTAGGGGAAAAGGTACAGATGCCAGTCCAAGCTTTTAAGCAAAGGACTGGTCAATCACTACTCCTAGAACTCCCAGCCCAAATTGTCATTATCTACTCATCTAGCCAAATGGTGTAAAATTAATCATGGGGTGGAATCAATGGAAAAGCTCTGGAAACATGAACAATCAGACTAGGTCAACCCCCCCAAGGAATAATCTGGCAGACACAAGTGAGGATCCTATGCATAAACAGATGGCTTAAATGTCAGAAATCAAATTCAGAATTTGGATTGCAAACAAGATCAATAAAATAGAGGAAAAGTTGGATTTAGAAATTCAGGGTGCATTTCAAAAATTGTCTCAAGAAGTCAAGGAATTCAAAGACCAAATGACCAAAGACTTGGACACATTGAGACAAGAAATTGCAGCCCTCAAAGATCTGAGAAACAAAGTAGAATCCCTTAGCAACAGAATGGAGCAAGCAGAAGAAAGGATTTCTGACATGGAAGACAAAGCTATCTAATGCTACCAAACCGGCAAAGAGATAGAGAAATGGAAGGCAAATACAGATCATTCTCTCAGACAGCTCTGGGATAACTCGAAGAAAACCAACATTGGCCTTATAGGGATACCTGAAAATGATGAAGTGGCGTCACAAGGCCATAGAGAGTCTCTTCTCTATGAGATTATGAAAGA
>CAUYON010134787.1:0-22097 GCA_963573935.1 Arctocebus calabarensis | reverse complement strand
GTCTCACTATGTCACCCTCAGTAGAGTGCTATGGTGTCACAGCTCACAACAACCTCAAACTCTTGGGCTTAAGCAATTCTCTTGCCTCAGCCTCCCAAGTAGCTGGGACTACAGGCACCCACCACAACACCTGGCTATTTTGTATTGCAATTGTCATTATTTGGCAGGTCCAGGCTGGATTCAAACCCGCCAGCTCTGGTGTATGTGGCTGGCACCCTAGGCGCTGAGCCACAGGAGTGGAGCCTTTTTTTTTTTTAATATTGATTGTGTTGTATTTTGTGGTCCATTATTTTCTCTCTCTCTCTCTTTCTTTTCTTTCGTTCTTTCTTTCTTTCTTTTTTTTTTTGTTTACTGAGACAGAATCTCACTCTGTCTCCCTGGGTAGAGTGCAGTGGCATCATCATAGTTCATAGCAACCTCAAAGGTCGGGGCTCAAGTCATACTTACACCTCAGCTTCCCTAGTAGTTGGAATTACAGGTGCCCATCCCAGCATCCAGCTAATTTTTCTATTTTTTCTTAATAAAGGAAGAGTCTCACTCTTATTCAGGCTGGTCTCAAACTCCTGAGCTCAAGCAATCTGCCAGTCTCAGCCTTCCAGAGTGCTAAAATTATAAGTGTGAGACACTGCACTCAGGCTTGGACTTCATTTTTCTTTTTTTTTTTGAAACAGAGTCTTGCTCTTGTCACCCCAGCTAGAGCGCCATGGCAACAACATAGCTTACCTCACCTCCAACTCCTGGGCTCAAGCTGTCCTCCTACCTTAGCCTCCCAAATAGCTGGGACTATAAGTGAATGCCATTGCACCTGGCTAATTTTTCTGTTTTGTAGAGATAGTTGTCTCAGTCTTGCTCATTCTGGTGCACTTTACTAAAATTAAAAACTTCTCTGTGAAAGATACTATCAACGGCATGAGAAGATAAGCCACAAACTGGGAGAAAATACTTATAAAAGATATATCTGATAAAGAACTGTTACTATAATAAAATAGACAAAGTGGCTCAGCACCTGTGGCTCAAGCAGCTAAGGAGCCAGCCACATACACCTGAACTGGCGGGTTCGAATCCAGCCTGGGCCCGCCAAACAACAATGACAGCTGCAACCGAAAAATAGGCGTTGTGGTGGGTACCTGTAGTCCCAGCTACTTGGGAGGTGGGGGCAAGAGGATCTCTTGAGCCCAGGAGTTGGAGGTTATTGTGAGCTGTGATGCAACAGCACTCTACCCAGGGTGACAGATTGAGGCTCTGTCTCAAATAAATAAATAAATAAACAAAATAGACAAAGAATTCAACAATAAGAAAATAAGCAGAGGTGGCGCCTCTGTCTCAAGGAATAGGGTGCTGGCCCCATATCCCTGAAGTGGTGGGTTCAAACCTAGCCCTGGCCAAAAACTGCAACAACAACAACAAGCAACCATGTGGAGAGAAGAGACCACTTCTACACTACTGGTAGGATTGCATACTAATACAACCTTTATGGAAAGAAATATAGAGAATCCTTAAGGAATAAAAATTGACCTTCCGGCTCGGTGCCTGTGGCTCAATGGGCTAAGGTGCCAGCCACGTACACCTGAGCTCGCGGGTTCGAATCCAGTCTGGGCCACCAAACAACAATGATGGCTGCAACCAAAAAATGGCCGGGCGTTGTGGTGGGCACCTGTAGTCCCAGCTACTTGGGAGGCTGAGGCAGGAGACTCGCTTGAGCCCAGGAATTGGAGGTTGCTGTGAGCTGTGATGCCATTGCACTCTATCCAGGGTGACAGCTTGAGGCTCTGTCTCAAAAAAAAAAAAATTGACCTTCCATTTGATCCCACAATTCCATTACTAGGTATTTACCCAGAAGAACAAAAATCATTTTACCACAAAGACATTTGCACCAGAACATTTACTGCAGCCCAATTCGTAATTGCCAAGTCATAGAAGCAGCCCAAATGCCCATCAACCCATGAATGGATTAACAAATTGTAGTGTATGTATACCATGAAATACTATTCAGCCTTTAAAAAAGATGAAGACTTTACATCTTCTATGTTTGCATGGATGAAGCTGGAACAAATCCTTCTTAGTGAAGTATCTCAAGAAGGGAAAAAAATCATGAAAGCTATTAAACAGTTCGATGAAAATATTTCAGATTATATATAAAGTCAGCACATTATGCCCCATGATTGCACTAATGTACACAATTATGATTTAATAAAAATAAAAAAATAAAAAATAAATAAAATAAAAAGAAGGGAAAAAAAGTATCCCATGGGCGGTGCCTGTGGCTCAACGAGTATGGCGCCTGTCCCGTATGCTGGAGGTGTTAGGTTCAAAACTGGCCCCAGCCAAAAATAAAAGTATCCAATGTACTCAATGCCATTATGAAGCTAATATATAAACATACATTCATACAAATTATAAAACACAAATATAGTTTAGCAAGAGGGAAGGGAGCAGGGAGGGCAACTGGTGGGAGGAGGGAGGGCATTTGATGAGATCTCACCTAATGTGCACAATGCAAGGGTATACTTCAAAATAAACAAGAGTAAATTATAGCTATCCTACCACAGAGAACAAGTAAGTGAACTGATAGTTATGTTAATCAGTTTGATTTGAGCATTCTGCATTATATATCAAATCATCACATTGTTGTATAAATGCACCCCATAAGTGTATACAGTTATGATTTCATAAAAAGTTAAATTTTTAAAAAAGACACAAAAAAGAAAAGAAGCAACCAATTTAAAAATGGACCAAATTGCTTAACAGATATCTCACCAAAGAAGTTATGCAAATGGATAATAAGTATTTAAATATTTGTTCCATATCATATGTCATCAAGGAAATGCAAATTAGACAATAGTTTGATATTACTACATACCTTTTAGAATGGCCAAAATCCAGGAGACTGATAATACCAAATGCTGACAAGGATGTGAATCAACAAAAAACTCTCATTTGGGGCCACGCCTATGGCTCAGTGAGTTGGGTGCCAGCCCCATATACCAAGGGTTCAAATATTCTCTTAACATTCAATCCAGCAATCATGTTCCTTTGTAATTTACCCAAAGGAGCTGAAAACTATGTCCATGTAAAAACTTGCACAAACATGTTAATAGCAGCTTTATTCATAATTGCCAAAACTTGGAAGCAACCAATATGTATTTTAGGAAAAGAGATAGACTGTGGTATATCCAGAGAACAGAATAGTATTCAGTACTAAAAAGAAAGGAGCTATCAGGCC
The DNA here is from genome assembly GCA_963573935.1 of Arctocebus calabarensis. Classification (NCBI taxonomy): domain Eukaryota; kingdom Metazoa; phylum Chordata; class Mammalia; order Primates; family Lorisidae; genus Arctocebus; species Arctocebus calabarensis. The sequence continues at coordinate 18,874 of CAUYON010134787.1, read as the reverse complement.
ACAAAAAGAAATGGAGGAAACAAATGCATGTTACTAAGTGAAAGGAACCAATATGAAAAGCCTACATACAACTATATGACCTTCTATAAAAAGGAAAAACTACAGAGACAAGAAAAAGGTCAGGAGTTGTGGGAGCGAGGAATGTATAGGCAGAGAACAGAACAGTGAAACTATACCGTTTGACAGCATCACGGGGGATAGATATTATTATATAATTTTTCAAACCCATAGAATGTACATTGAGTAAACCCAAATGTAAACTACGGCCTTTGGGTGATGATGTGTCAATGTAGAGTCACTGATTATAAGAAATGTATCACTCTAGTGGTGGATACTGATAATGTGGGAGGCTGTGCATGTGTAGGGGGGAGGTGAGAAATCTCTGTACTTCTGCTCTGTTTTGCTGTAAACCTAAAACAACTTTAAAGAAAAAAGTCTAGGGCAGTGCCTGTGGCTCATCGAGTAGGGTGCCTGCCCCATATACTGAAGGTGGCGGGTTTAAACCCAGCCTCAGCAGAACTGCAAAATAGAAAAATAGCCAGGCGTTGTGGCGGGCGCCTATAGTCCCAGCTACCCAGGAGGCTGAGGCAAGAGAATCACCCAAGCCCAGGAGTTGGACATAGCTGTGAGCTGTGTGATGCCATGGCACTCTACCGAGGGCAAAAAAGTGAGACTCTGTCTCTACAAAAAAAAAAGCCAGCAATATACCAACTCTTTTTAGCCACAAATAAGCCCTGAAGAATACTATAGATTCTACAATGATGTGGCTTTGGGATTGACTTCATATTCCAAAGGAAGAATGTTAGCCGGGTGAAATAAACAGCACATCTCTTTCATCTATCTAAAGTGAATGGAGAAATTTTTTCTTTCATGTAGACCAGGGACCCCTTTGTAACAATGAAAATACATCCTGCATATCAGATATTTACCTTACAATTCATAACATTAGCAAAATTACAGTTATGAAGTAGCAACGAAAATAATTTTATGGTTGGGGAGCACCACAACATGAGGAACTGTATTAAAGGGTCGCAGCGTTAGGAGGCATTAGGAAGGTTGAGAACCACCGATATAGACAAAGATAATTTTGGATATTCTTAAAGATACACAAAAGTAGAGATATTAATATAATGAATTCTCACATATCCACTCCACCCCCCGTTTCAGTACATGGCATCCTATTTCACTTACATTTTTTATTTCCTACATCTATGAAAATAAGAAAAAGAAAAGTTGGATTGCTTTACTACCAGATACCATTTTGGTGCAAATATTTCACTATATATGTCCAAGACAAGAATGCTTTTTAAAAATTGTATGATCCACTAATACTCAAACCAGTAGCATTAATTCCTTAATAATCTCTAATATGTAGTGTCTGTGTTCAAACTTCCTCAAACATCCCCTCTTTATTTATTTATTATCAACTGCTACTTCAACTTTTAAGGATAGTGGCTGTTTTTTAAGGTACTCATATGGCTGAAATCCTCTTGCAGTTCCTCTTAGAAACATTTTTTTAAGTAAGTGCTTAGTCAGGGGGCATTTTATCAACTGTCACTCTCGGTCTTTACTCAGATGGGCCCATGCACTGTACAACAGTAGAAAGAGACTGTTAAGACTTTTTTTTTCACTCTCATCGTAGGACAGTGCTTTATAGTGCAAAGAACTGGGAGTTGGAAAACCTTACTTTAAATCTTAATTCAGTCATTATATAGCTTATTGTATAACCTTGAGAAAATCCTCTTATTCTCTGTATCTCAGTTTCCAGGGCTGTAAAATGAGTGGGTGAGCTCAAGCAGTGGCTAAATTTCTTTCTGTTCTTAAAGATTAACATGCTTAGTTCTGGCTCAGCGCCTGTGGCTCAATAGGCTAAGGCGCCAGCCACGTACACCTGAGCTCGCAGGTTCGAATCCAGCCTAGACCTGCCAAACAACAATAGTGGCTGCAACCAAAAAATGGTCGGGCGTTGTGGCGGGCACCTGTAGTTCCAGCTACTTGGGAGGCAGAGGCAGGAGACTCGCTTGAGCCCAGGAGTTGAAGGTTGCTGTGAGTTGTGATGCCTCGGCATTCTAACCAGGGTGACAGCTTGAGGCTCTGTCTCAAAAAAAAAACATGCTTAGTTCTATGTTGAATTTATTTCATAGGCTGTATTTATCTGCATGATGTTGTCTGCAAAGATGAGAGCCCATCTACTGTAAAAGAGAGCAGGTCTTATGAAGTTGTAAGACTAGTTGAACCCCAACTCTAGTTCCCTTAGATAAGTCATTTATCTTTCTAAGCCTTAAACATTATACTCTATTACAATTATTTATATATAATTATATATCATCTCTCCTACTAGACTTAAAACTTCTAGAAAGTGGAGTTTTCAGCTTTGTCTTTCTATCATTGAAGTCCACTGTTATGCCTGGAGTCTGGCGGGCTCAATATATGCTTGTTACATAAATGAACGGGTGGGTATGCAATCCTATCCATTCATCTGTATATGGGTAAGAATGGCTGCTCCATCCACCTTACAGGATTATTTTATGGTGAAATGAGCTAATGTATGTAAATCCACATTTTACATTACATATTTAAAAACATAAAATGTTGCTATTTGTATTTGAAACATTCCAAGTAGAATACTGTATTTGCTTATAAAAATCCAGCCTTGCTTCTAACTTTTAGCAAGGGATGAGTCATAGGCATTTTCCTTTCCTATCCCCAATTTTATCTCTTTGGAAAATTTTTTATGTCTTTTTTTTTTTCAATAGAGTACATTTCTATACCACCAAAGCTGATTTTTCTATAATAATGTTTTAGGGGAATTTGGGGAAATAATTGGTGAGTAGCTTAGTGCCAGTCTAATTTAAATAAGACATTTTTGTGGACTTCTACAAATCAAAGTAATGCAGGAGTAACATCAATTCTATATATCAGATACATAATTTTTTTCACTTACTAAATGTTCCTGGGAACCAGTTCCCTAAAGATGATTCTGGTTCAGTTTCTACTATAACCAAATGTGAACAGTTTTATCTTTAAACAGTTCCTCAAATGGTCTCTCCCTCTCTCTCCTTTTTGTAACTATGCTAAAAGGTGTTTAGCATTTAATAAGTCCTAATTACACCATTTTGAAATGTGAACATTTCCCTTAACTATGGTCAAATCTGGCACAACCCCTACATCAGCAGCTCCTGAAAGGAATATTAGCTCTAGCTAATAATCTTGACTCCCAAAGTGGGGACTGGACAAATATATTTAGGAAAGTTTGCATATTATAACTTCCTGGAGATTCACAAACACCTTACCACATCGAAGATTCTGAAAGGCCTTGCTATAAAGCTGAAGTATCTATTTGTTGTATAACAAATAAACTTGATTTAGCATTTTTAACTGAGCATTTTTCAAACTTCCTTGTTTTATGAACCACTAAGAAAGAAACACATTGTAGATTGAACTATGACTCAATACTAATACGTTGTCAAATATAAGACATCAGAGATGTTAAGATTCAAAACTACATACATGTGGGAATAGATATGTGGTAAATGACCAAGAACCCTTTTTTCCAGATATAATCTGTGGACATACTGAGGATTTAGGTCTTTAGAACAACACTCTGGAAAATCATGCTCTGCCTTAGAGCTTTCACAATTTTTCAGAGGAAAAGAGTAGAATGTTATTTTTTTCTTGTTAAGTAAAAGAACCAAAATCTTTGAATTTAAAAAGACAGCGAAATACTGGTCACTTGTTTATGAAATAAATCATCCAGTTAAAAAGTAATTTCCAGGTCCACCTCTGAATGTAACTGTCCAGCTGTCCTCAATAAGTAAGAAAATCTCCTTAAATTAAAATGGCATGTAATTAAATCATTCAGCCGGTTAGCCGGCTTCTCCATGCAGGTACTTTACTTTCGCTTGAAATAACCCCTTACGCATCTGAAGATCTCACACCCTAAAGTGACTCAGCTTCAAAACACCCCCATTAGAGTCTCTAGCTTTACAGGCGATGGGCTTGGGCATAAAACGTCACTCAGTAACTCTACAGTGAGTCAGTCAGAAGAACAGTTTGAGTGCTGGAAGCTCGGAGGTTAGAAGCTTAACTAAGTTTGCTTCCAGAGACTGGGTGGGGCCGTTAGCTTGGGCTCTCTAGGCTCCTTTGCATGAGTGCTCCGGCCTGGCTCCAGCCTCTCAGACTTTACATCCTGCTTCTCCCAGTCTGATTCCCGGGCAGCTGCCCCTGAGGGTGTGTGGGCATGACTTCAGGGACATCGGGTACCATCCCAAGCTGGCCCAGGTTCCCCGTCTTGCCCTGTACTCTGGGGTTGAAGCTTCTGGATGTTTGAATTGCATGAATTCACCTTCCTGGACGCGCACCTGGGGTTTTTCCAGGCTCTCGGGCTGGCAGGACCGGCCAGGACCTCGAGCTGTCCTTCGGGGCCCAGAACAAACAGCTGATGACCCCGGGGTCACCTTCACACTCGCCTCTGCCCAACACCTCGCAGAGCCCGCTGCCAGCACCGCACCGGTCCACACCGCCGGTCTGCTTCCTGGCTGGGCCTGCCTCTTGAGGCGGTGCCCCCGAGAGTGGCCGTGGCGCGGAGTGGGGCGTGGAGGGCAGCAGCGTCGGGAAGAACAACTTGTACGAGCTGGGCCGCGCTTCCCCCAAGCCTGTATCCGCCTCCCAGATGCTGGCAGACTGGGTACGGCCTCGCGCGGCCCTCTCCTTATTTATCCACCCAGCACAGTTTCCATGGCTCCGCCGCCATCCTCCCGCCCCCTTCCTCGCGCGGAGCCCAGCAGAATTCGTCGGCCCCGCGGGTGGGGGACCACGCGTCCTTTACTAGCTTTGGGGCGCGTGGCCCTCCCAGCAAGTCCCACCCCCCGGGCAGCAAGACCATTTCCCCAGCCGAGCCCCTCCCCACGGGCCAGCATCCCCGTCTGTCCTCCCCCAGCCAGGCTCAGAGCAGCCCCCGGCCCGGCCCGGGGGCGCGGGGGAGGGGCGCACGGCACAGGCAAAGTTGCTGAGTTGCTCTGCACGCTCAGAAGTTGCAGCTGCGACGGCAGCTTCCCGCCCCCTTCCTGGACTTGGCGGCTCGGAACGCACACCCACCCGTCACACCCGCTACCTGCCCTCGCCCCTGCGGCCCCGGCCGGGACTCCGCAGCATCCCCGCCCCGCGCCCGCGAGGAGCCCAGGTTTCCACTGGAGTAGGGCTGGGGGCGGGCGCACCCCACCTCCCCGCTCCGCCTCGGGGGAGGGGGTGACCGGGAGGGGGCGGGATCCCCTCCACCCAGTCGCTGCTCGGCCGCGGCGCCTTTGCACTTTGCAAAACTGAGCAGCTGTGCAGGCGTCTCCCTCCCTCCCCTGCGCCCTCCCGAGCCAAGTGGGGTTTGCGGAACGGGAACCAGCCGGTGTTCCCCTTTCCTCCCTCAGAGGGGCTTCCCTGGGGGTTGGGGGGGCGGCGGGAAGGGCACGGCTCAGGGCTGAGGTCGTCAACAGGTGCTCGCGAGTCCATGTGACCGCCAAGGGAGCGCGCAGGGGAAGTTGGGGGTGGGGGAGGGGGCGGGCTCCCGCGGAGTCCCCAGCAGTGCCCGACGCTGGTTGCGCCCCTCCCGCGGCGGCCAAGGGAGTGCTCGCGGATGGCTCCTCTGAACACTGGCGCCCTCGCGGCCTGCCTAGGAGGAGGAGGAGGAAGAAGAGGGGGAGGGAGGGGATGCGAAAGTGGGTCAGGAATGTAACTGGATGCTGCACACCCCCCACGCACACACACCCCCCCCGCCCCCGTGGCCGGCCGAGGCGGTCAGTTCCAGCCTTGGAAAGAGAGTCATTCGCTGTTGTGGTTCCCCAGCATTATCGGTGGACGGTTACCAGGGGATCCCGGGGGATGTGTTTCCCTGTGACCCTTTGGGAAGAAAAACTTAGTTGCCTCAGTAACCGAGTTTGGCTTGGATGCAATGATGCAGTGAATGTTCTAGGTGAGCCTGGCCTTGGAGGAGGCTGCAGTTGCACTAGGGGGTGGATTAACTTTTCTTATTACTGAACCAAGAAAGGAAAACTAGGGAGGTGGAGTTTTGCTGTTCTGTGTTTGTTTTCTACTATTTCAGAGAAAATAAATTTTTTGCTTTAGGGTTGAGTCTTCCAAACGCAAGCTCTGGGCTTTCATAAATGTACCAAAGTTCTCAGCAATTGCTGACTTAGTTGATACAAAGGTTTGAAGTTGATACCCTAGAGTTGGAAGGAGCAGAGGACAGTGACAGTTTTGTATTTGAGGAAGGCCTGAGAAACAAACATGAAAAGGCCTTTATTAAAAGGAGAAGAAGAAAAAAGCCCAGCTCTCCTCAAAGCAGAAGGAGGGCAGCTCAGTTCCCTCATGGACAGAGTGGCACCTCACACCCCAAGCACATGATTAGGAAAGGGAGGAATCAAGATTTAAAAGGGATGAGCTTTGAATTTGAATCTGCTGGTAAGACAGACAGTCGAGGAAAAAAATATTAAAAGAAGGAAAGCTTGTGGGGCGCCTGTGGCTCAGTGGGTAGGGTGCCAGCCCTATATACCCCATATACCGAGGGTGGTGGGTTCAAACCCAGCCCTGGCCAAACTGCAACAAAAAAATAGCCGGGCGTTGTGGAGGGTGCCTGTAGTCCCAGTTACTCGGGAGGCTGAGGTAAAAGAATCTCCTAAGCCCAAGGAGTTGGAGGTTGCTGTGAGCTGTGATGTCACAGCACTCTACTGAGGATTAATAAGTGAGACTCTGTCTCAAAAAAGAAAAAAAAAAAAAAAGGAAGGAAAACTTAACATTGTTGAGTTTGTAAAACCAGAACTCTTCTTGAGCACCGTTCCCGGGATTTGTCCCATTTTCTTCCCATCTGGTTTTGTCCACTGGACCTTAGTCCCTAAGGGCTGCTGAACCAAGGCCTTTATAAAGAGCAGTGAAGCTGTAAACCCAGATGAAATGTGCAACTGTAGGAGTTTTTATTCAGAAGCAGAAAGAGAGGTGTGTTATCCTATAAAGAGATCTTAAGAGTTATCTGAAAAACTGACTTAGGAATTAATGTAAATTTCTGTTTCCCACTCACTCTAGATAAAGAAACATATACTGGGCTGAGTGCAGTGGTTCACACCTATAATCCTAGTACTCTGGGAGGCTGAGGCAGGAGGATCCCTTGAGCTCAGGAATTTGAGACAAGCCTTAGCAAGAGCAAGATCCTCTCTCTACTAAAAATGGAAAAATTAGCTGGGCACCTGTAGTCCCAGCTACTTGGGAGGCTGAAACAGGAGGATCACTTGAGCCCAAGAGTTGACGTTGCTGTGAGCTAGGCTGACACCATAGCACTCTAGGTTAGGCAACAGAGTGAGACTGTGTCTCAAAAAAAAAAAAAAGAAAGCAAGCAACATGTTTATGAGATGTATTTAGTACAAAGACTATATAGTATATTCCTAGGAGACTAACACTGAATTTTTGAATTTTTGTAAATTGAATCATATTCCAAATAAAAGTGAAGGTTATCATGTTGTGAAAACTTTTGTGGGGATCTAGTCATCCCTACTTTAATTAATTAATTAAATTTTGGTAACTAGGTGAACTTTGCTGAGTTGTGTTAGTTGAATGGGAATAATAGTAATAGTTTTCCTTCTTTTGGAGAGTAGATTAGACTTTTTATGTTACTTTCTAGATAGTCTTCAACTGGCAAAAGTTGTTATTTTCATTTATAGTATTTGGTTAAATTGTAGAAAATTATAGTTAGAAGATGACAGATTTTATATGTTGAATAGTCTTGTATTCTGAAGGAAAATGGCAGAGTTATACAAAAGTTTTCTGGAAACTTGGAAAAAAATTAACACCTTCGTGATCTTAGATCTTGTTATCCTGATAAGGAGCATGAACATAATTTTCCTCTATGGAAAAGGATACTTAGACTTTAAAATCTTGGTTCAAACCAAAATTATTACTATACAAATGAATTGAAAAAACATTTTTTTTTTTTTTGAGACAGAGCCTCAAGCTGTCACCCTGGATAGAGTGCAGTGGCATCACAGCTCACAGCAACCTCCAATTCCTGGGCTCAAGCGAGTCTTCTGCCTCCACCTCCCAAGTAGTTGGCACTACAGGCACCCGCCACAACGCCCGGCCATTTTTTTTTTTTTTTTTTTTTTGGTTGCAGCCATCACTGTTGTTTGGCGGGCCTGGGCTGGATTCGAACCTGCCAGCTCAGGTGTAAGTGTCTGGCGCCTTAGCCTGTTAAGCCACAGGCGCCAAGCCTGAATTGAAAATTTAAGTAAAATAAAGTGGCAAACTTCCTTTTTCCTTCCATCCATTCTCCCTACTCTGAAATTTCATCTCTAGTGACCTGCTTTTAGTTATAAATCAGATTTATAAAGCAAACCAAATTAAGGAATGAACATCTATTAAGAAAGAATTAACAAGGTCCTTAGTTTTGGGAAGTGTCAGGGTATATTTAAAACATTTGATTTTGGAAACACTTTTCTTTTTTTTTGGAGACAAAGTCTCACTATGTTACCCTCAGTACAGTGCTATGATGTCCCAGCTCACAGCAACCTCCAACTCTTGGGCTTAAGCAATTCTCTTGCCTCAGCCTTCCAAGTAGCTGGGACTACAGGTGCCCACCACAATGCCTGGCTATTTTTCAGTTGCAGTTGTCATTATTGCTTAGTTGGCCCAGGCTGGGTTCAAACCCGCCAACCTTGGTGTATGTGGCTGGTGCCATAACCACTGTACTATGGGTGCCAAGCCTTGGAAACACTTTTCAAGAAGTCATCTGTGTAACAGGTTTTCACATAGATTACTATGGACAATGCATTTGGAACCATTTACTTACTAATTACCCCCAAATACTTTTTGGATGATCATAAGTTGTGTTGTTTTTTGAGACAGAGTTTCGCTCTGTTGTCCTGGGCAGAGTGCTATAGCTCACAACAACCTCAAATTCCTAGGCTCAAGCAATCCTTTTGCCTCAGCCTCCTGAGTAGCTGAGGCAAGTTTTTTCTATTTTTAGTAGAGACCAAGGTCTTGCAGGGTGATCTTGAACTCCTGAGCTCAGGTGATCCACCCACCTTGGTTTCCCAAGAGTGCTCAGATTATAGGTGTGAGCCACCACACCTGGCCATGAAAGTATGTTTTAAATATCTGAGCCACTTACTCTGTGTAGATATCTGTGCTTAGCACTATTAATTAATAGAATTAATAGAGAAACATATGAATGTTCCTTAAAGAGTTGAGTCTAATTTGGTCTAACTGGGCTCAACAGCTGGATGACAAATACAAGTTTAACTGAGGCTGGCTTGGTGGCTCGTGCCTGTAATCCTAACACTCAGAGAGGCTGAGGCAGGAGAATCACTTGAGCTCAGGAGTTTGAGACCAGCCTCAGCAAGAGAAAGACCTCCTATCTACTAAAAATGGAAAAATTAAGGCTGGGCACCATGGCTCATGCCTGTAATCCTAGCACTCTGGGAGGCCGAAGAGGACAGATTGCTTGAGCTCATGGGTTTGAGACCAGCCTGAGCAAGAGCAAGACCTCATCTCCAAGAAAAAAATAAAATAACCAGGCATTGTGGCAGATGCCTATAGTCTCAGCTACTTGGGAGGCTGAGGTAAGAGAATCACTTGGGCCCAAGAGGTTTTTTTTTTGTTTTTTTTTTTGAGACAGAGCCTCTAGCTGTCACCCTGGATAGAGTGCCATACCATCACAACTCACAGCAACCTCCAATTCCTGGGCTCAAGCGAGTCTCCTGCGTCCTCCTCCCAAGTAACTGGACTACAGGCGCCCGCCATAACGCCCGGCCATTTTTTGGTTACAACCATCATTGTTGTTTGGCGGGCCCTGGCTGGAGTCGCACCCGCTAGCTCAGGTGTACGTGTCAGGTGTACGCCTTGAGCCACAGGCGCCGAGCGGAGCCCAAGAGTTTGAAGTTGCTGTGAGCTCCAGTGCCACAGCCACCGCACTCTATAGGGTGGGGAGGTGGGGAGGGGGAGGGAACACAAAGTGAGACTCTGTCTTAAAAAAAAAAAGAAAACTTAGCTGGGTTTGGTGGCAGACCATGTAATCAGAGCTACTACTCAGGAAGCTGAGGCAGGAGAATCGCTTGCTGGAACCCAGGAGTTTGAGGTTGCTGTGAACTTTGTTGACAACATGGCATTGTAGCCTGGGGCGGGAGAGTGAGACTGTTTCAAAAAAACAAAGTTGACTGTTCGAGAGTTAAGCAAAAATACCAGTAACAAAATATATGCATAAGAAAAGATGATAGATTCATATACAAAAGTTACAACGGAAAAAAAAAAAGTTACAACGAATTGAGAAGTAGAATGAGAAATTAATAAAATTGTTCTATTCTCTAAAATGTTAGTTAATGAAATTGTATTATTGCTTCACATAAAAATAAAAGATTTGCTCTTTTTCTTCTTTCTTTCTAGAGACAGAGTCTCTACTTTGTCCCCCTTGGTAGAGTGCTGTGGCTTCACAGCTCACAGCGACCTCCAGCTCCTGGGCTTAGGTGATTCTCTTGTCTCAGCCTCCCGAGTAACTGGGACAACAGGCGCCCACCACAACACCCAGGTATTTTTTTCTTGCAGTTTGGCCAGGGCCACGTTTGAACCCGCCACCCTTGGTATATGGGGTTGGTGCCCTACTCACTGAACCACAGGCGCTGCCCAAGATTTCCTCTTTTTAAGTAGCTGTTGCTAGGCAGCCAGTGTCTGAATTACTGTCCATGGGGGAGGTCAGAAAAAAAGTGCCACAGAGACCTCCAGAGGGGCAGGGGCTGGACTAAGAGGATTCTGTGGAATGCTAGGAACCAAGTTCAGCTTTGTCAGAGGTAAAGTGCAGAGGGTACCGGGGAAGGGAAAGAGGAAAAGCTGGATGTTGCAAGGTACTGGGTGTGTTCTGGGAGGAGGGTGGCTGTCAGGTGGCAGCCATCAGGAAGTACTTCAACAGGGAGGTGGCAGAACTTGAACTTAGGCCTTAAAGGATGTACTTGCTTTTTATACCCAGAGAAGGAAAGGCATTCCTGGTAGTAAGAGTCTAGGAAGACAAACCAAAGGCAGGAAGTTGCAGGACACTTTTGGTCAATTTGAATAGGCCAGCTTTGCTATAAGAGATGGTTCAAGTATGAAGAGACTGAATGCCTGGCCGAGCTTGATATTAGGACTTTACCTGCAGGTAAAAGGGAAGGATGAGGGCATTTTGAAGAGTGGAATACATGGTCAAACCAGATTAGAGGAAGGTTAATCTTGTCATTTAGAGTGAAGTGGGAGTTTAGAAGCCATGAGTGGCTATTTCAGGGATCCAAGGGAACCTCACAAGGATAATATCAGTGGAAATTAGTTGGAAGGTGAGTTGTTTAGAAAGGAAAATTGACAACATTTTACCGTATTTGGAACTGGTGGGCAGGAGACTTGAAGAGTCCAAGATGACCAGGATTTAAATGTAGATGTGCTGAAGAGGTAAAACTTTCATCAGAAATGGAAAAAGGAAGCTGGGATTCAAGATAGATTGAAGGGCAGCTTGGTACAGGTGACTTAGGGGTGATGGAGGTGTCATTGCAGAAGGTAGAGACATGAGTCATCTACATAGAGGTGATTATATAGGTCACTCACAGGTTCAAATGAACTCCTAAATATGAACTTCATGGCAAAGAAGCAGTTTTAGGGAGCATTCACAATTAGTATTTGCCTCAAAATATAATTTTGCAAACTCTCCTCCTTCTTTATAAAGCATAAGTTAGTCATTCCTAGGGCTTTAGCTAGATCCAATATACTGACTCAGCACTGTTGTAACCGAAGTGCTTTAACCCACTGGCTTCCTAACTTGGCTCATCAGATTAAGGGGCCCCACCCTGTAGGCAGTGCATTAGAATCTTCTGGGCCAGCAGTCCATATTTTTAATAAGCTTTATTGGCCATTCTGGTATGGATCATTTGGGGGGATCAGGTCCTTAGCCAGTTTGTTGTATAGTCTGAGACCTCCCCCCCCACCCCAGGCCTCCTGTGTCTCTCCTGAGGACAGCAAGAAGGTTTTCACTTTTCATGTGTTTTTTTTCAACCTGTTCTTTTGCTTTTGTATCTGATGGACAGTCATTGATAGGCAGTGTGTGAAGTTGTTTTTACCCAGATGACCTGCTGCTTTCCAAATTTAGCACTGATTTGGAAGAGCGAAGGGATCAAAACGAAGGGTCAAAAGTCCTCTGCCCGGCTAGTTTGGAAGGAGATTTGGATTTGAGAGCAATGTGTGGTGGGGAGTGACTCAAATTTGGTACATTGAAGCGTGTTGGGATGATGCAATAACCCAGGCTCTGGGCAGACCACTCCCTCTACCTTTGGATGGGCAGACCAGGGCGTGGTGTCTGGCAGGACTCTGAGGAGCAGCCTGGTGGTTACTCTCTGAGGGAGCTGAATAGTCAGAGGTAGGGCAAGACAGGCTGCAGGCTCGAAACCCACAAGGTCCCTGACACAGATCGTCAGGAATTTGAGGGTAGGTTTCTGAAAAGGGGGACTATTAATACCTTTCTCAAGGAATTACTATCTAGGTATCTCTTTTCTCATTGTCTGAAAACAGATGTCTGTCCCATTGAACAGCTGTTACATATACACCATACCACAGGCAACTTTGAATTAGCCTGATGTTGATGATCTGGCTACAAATTACCATTTGTTCTTCCTTTCCCTTTTTGTTTCTAAGCTGTAATGAAATGAATCTATATATCCACATTATTATATGCCTGGTGAATGAGCAGGCAGAAACTGTTTAAAATCGAGGGTGGAGGTTGTGAGGGGACTGCATCCTCACTGCCTAACACCCTGCACCTCTGCCATCTACATACACACACAATTTAAACTATCCATTGTTCTAAGTCGAAGCCAAGGGTAGGTTACTTTGTCACTAAGCCTTCCTGTACAACCACCGACAAAGAAGAGTAGACAGTGACAGAATCTAGCAGTTTTTTAAATTGTGGGAAAATATATGTGACATAAAATTTACCATCTTAACCATTTTTAAGTGTATAGTTAAGTGTTACGTATTCACATTGTTGTGTGATAGAGTCTAGAAGAAATAGAAAATTCATTTAGAAGGGTATGGTAGTTCACACAGGTCTGTAGTCCTAGCGCTCTGGGAAGCCGAAGTGGGTGGATCCCCTGAGATCAGGAGTGCGAGACCAGCCTTGCTAGAGTGAGAACCCCTCTCTAAAAATAGCTAGGTGTTGTGACAGATGCCTTTACTCCCAGATACTTAAGAGGCTGAGGTAAGAGGATCACTTGAGCCTAAGAGTTAGAGGTTGCTGTGAGCTGTGATGCCACAGAACTCTACTGAGGGCGACAAAATGAGACTCTGTCTCAAAAAAAAAAAGATTTTTCATTTAGAATACAAGGGATCTGTATCCTCAGTGAATCCCAAACAATTAAAAAAGAAAGAATAGAAGGGAATATTCTAAAATTTCAGAAAATCAACCAGGTGCCATGGCTCATGCCTGTAGTCCTGGCATTCTGGAAGGCCAAGGTGAGTGGGTTGCTCCAGATTAGGAGTTTGAGACTCTGAGCAAGAGGGAGACCCCAACTCTACTAAAAATAGAAAAACTACCTGGGCATTTTGGCGGGTGCCTGTGGTCCCAGTTATTGGGAGGCTGAGGGCAAGAGGATTGCTTGGGGCCCAAGAGTTTGAGGTTGCTGTGAGCTATAATGTCACAGCACTCTACCCAGGGTGTCTCAAAATATAATAATAATAATAAAATCAATAAGTAAAATGTTGGCTTGGCGCCTGTGGCTCAACGGGTCCAATACACCTGAGCTGGCAGGTTCGAATCCAGCTCGGGCCCGCCAAACAACAATGACGGCTGCAACCAAAAAATGGCCGGGCCTTTTGGCGGGCGCCTGTAGTCCCGGCTACTTGGGAGGCGGAGGGAGGAGACTCGCTTGAGCCCAGGAATTGGAGGTTGCTGTGAGCTGTGATGCCATGGCACTCTATCCAGGGTGACAGCTTGAGGCTCTGTCTCAAATAAATAAATAAATAAGTAAAATGTCAAAAAATGAAATTCATGTTATAGAAAAAACTATAAGTGAATGAATGGTTTTATGTATAAGCACAGCATTCATATTCTTTCCAAACAGAAGGCACATAGGTGGCCCTTCTTATAGGACAGCCTCGCCTAATGACACTTCACAATTACTAAGTAAAAGGAAAAAGGCAATTTTGTGCTTAAGATGTCTTCAAGAAACCAGAGACAGTGGTAGCATCTTGATATAGATTCTCAAGTTTTCTTGAAGCTGCAATTATACAATGGGAGAGGGCAATGAAATGTGAATTTACAGAATTTAATTTACACAATTTCCTAGAGTTTCTAGAGTTTGTTTTTCTATACTCCATGAAAATATTTTCTTTTCTTTTCTTTCTTTTTTTTTTTATAGAGACAGAGTCTCACTTTATCCCCCTCAGTAGAGTGCCGTGGCATCACACAGCTCACAGCAACCTCCAGCTCCTGGGCTTAGGCCATTCTCTGGCCTCAGCCTCTTGAGTAGCTGGGACCACAGGCGCCCACCACAAGGCCTGGCTATTTTTCTGTTTTGTAGTTTGGCCGAGGCCAGTTTGAACCCGCCACCTTCAGTATATGGGGCCGCTGCCCTACTCGATGAGCCACAGGAACCGCCCGAAAAATATTTTCTTGACACACACTGAAGAATGGGTTCTGTTTGTTGCTGTTATCCTAGTTTTCCTACTGAAATACTGCTTATTATGATGTATGAAAATATGAGTATTAACAGACAAAAAAAAATCTAAATGAACCTCAAAATCTATTACCAGGTAAATGACCACATTGTTAAATGAAACTATTTTTAAGGTTAAATAAATCTTACTTAAGATGCACAAGAGATTGGGACATTATTGCCATTTACCAAACTTCTTAGTCAACCTCAACCCAATGTAACATTACACTTTTTTTAACATTAGAAAATTTATTTTCACAACCACTTACTGTTTGCACTCAGTTATTCATAATACCCACAAAACAGGTTTGAAGGCAGTCAGGCCAACAGGATGTCAGCGACAGTTCCAAAGAAGGTTTAAGTTTGGGTTTTACCAATGGAGAATGCCTTCACATATCTCTTGTGGCTTTGGAAATACATTGCATGTCTAACAACTCTCCATTTAAAAAGTGCTCCTGGATTTGAGAAAACTTATAAATAATTCTGAGTTTATCTTATTCAAAACTGCTTTAGTAAACTTTTGCTTATCAGGCTTGAAAAGATGTGTTAAAACCAGTTTGGCAACTTTTTTAATATAGCACGCTAGAAGGCCTTGAGAAAAGAGTCTTGAAACAATATCAGTGTTGGAAATGACAGGGAACACTTTTAAACAAGATATTCATGATACACATTTCTCTGTGTTTGGAGGACTCATCTTTTAAAACCCAAGGATTTTATGACAGGACTTAATTACCAGTGGAAGATTGCCCAATGGTAAATCCCTAACCGGATCCCTGGTTAGGGATCTTTGCCTAGACCTCTGGAGATCATTTATTCTGTTTGAACACCTACATATTCACAATCTTGCCGCCATGCTTACGATTTACTAGAATCTGTTTAGAGGCAGACTTCACACAGGTATTTGAATACTTTGTACTGTAATTGTATGGAAATACATTATTTCAGATGAGTGCTCTCCCTAAAGGATTAATTTGGAAGTCACAGTATAAAAAGATTCAGGAGCACATCCAATTGTAAATGATTGATAGGAAAATAATATAAAACAATGGAATACATAAAAGTGTCAAGAGAAATCATCAGGGTGCGAAATTCCATGCAATGAAGTCTTTTTTTTTTTTTTTTTTAATTTTTAAGGCCAGGGCTGGGTTTGGACCCACCACCTCTGGCATGTGGGGCTAGCACCCTACTCCTTTGAGCCACAGGTGCCACAGTTATTTTTAATAAGATAGAGTCACTCTGGAAATTTGAAGGGTGTGAATCAACTATTTCATGTTGCATTTCTAGGATACACCTGTCCTTCCCACTGCAGTATAGTTAGGAGTTTCAATGGGATTAACAAAGGAAAAGAGCAGTTGTTTCATATTGTTGTATGGCAAATCTATAGAACAGGCAAGTTGAGAAGGCTCTGATAGTCTAGCATTTTTTTTTTTTTTTTTTTTGAGACAGAGTCTCATTTTGATGCCCTTAGTAAAGTGCCATGGCGTCACAGCTCACAGCAACCTCAAACTCTTGGACTCCTGGGATTCTCTTGCCTCAGCCTCCCAAGTAGCTGGGACTACAGGCACCCACCACAATGCCCAGCTATTTTTAGAGACAGGGTCTCACTATGACTCAGGCTTGGTCTTGAACTCCTGAGATCAAACAATTTACCTGTCTTGGGCCTTCCACAGTGCTAAGATTATAGGCATGAGGCACCGTTCCCAGCCATTAACTTTTATTTTATTTATTTTTTTATTTTTTTTTTTTTGAGGCAGAGCCTCAAGCTGTCACCCTGGATAGAGTGCTATGGCATTACAGCTCACAGAAACCTCCAATTCCTGGGCTCAAGCGAGTCTCTTGCCTCTGCCTCCCAAGTAGCTGGGACTACAGGCACCCACCACAATGCTGGGATATATTTTAGTTGCTGCCGTCATTGTTGTTTGGTGGGCCAGGCTGGATTCGAACCCGCCAGCTCAGGTGTACGTGGCTGGCACCTTAGCCCGTTGAGCCACAGGTGCCGAGCCATTAACTTTTATTTTAAAACTGAGTTCTTGAGGACAGGCAAGGTGGCTTATGCCTGTAATCCTAGCATTCTGGGAGCCTAAAGTGGGAGGATTGCTTGAGTTCAGGAGTTTGAGACCAGACTGAGTAAAAGTGAGGCCTGGTCTCCACCCAAAATAAAAAAATCTAAGGGAAGGCCCGGTGGCTCACACCTGTAATCCTAGCACTTTGGGAAGCCAAGACAGGCAGGTCCCTTGAGCTCAGGAGTTCGAGACCAGCCTGAGCAAAATAGAGACCCTCTCTCTACTAAAAATAGAAAAATTAGCTTAATATTGTGGTAGATGCCTGTAGTTCCAGCTACTTGGGAGACTGAAGCAGGAGACTCTTTTGAGCCACATAGTTTGAGGTTGCTGTAAGCTATGACACCATGGCCCTCTACCCAGGGCAACAGAGTGAGACTCTGTCTCAAAAATAAAATAAAAACAAGGGCTGAGCACAGTGGCTCACACCTGTCATTCTAGCACTCTGGGAGGCCAAGATGCATTGAATGCCTGAGCTCAGAAGTTTGAGACCAGCCTGAGCAAGAGCAAGACACCATCTCTAAAAAGAAAAAGTAGCCAGGCATTTTGGTAGGTGCCTATAGTCCCAGCTACTTGGGAGGCTGAGGCAAGAGAATTGCTTAAGCCCGAGAGTTTTAGGTTGCTGTGAGCCATGACGCTTCAGCACTCTACCGAGGGCGACAAAAGGAGACTCTTTCTCAACATGATTAAATAAATAATAAAAATAAAAAATAAAAATCAAACTGAGTTCTTCCCATTTTACAGAAAAGATAGGCCAGCTTTTAAAATCAAACAATCCAGCAATCCCCAGGAGCCTGTTTTTATGGCGATACGCTGTGATTGTAAACATAGGAAATTCAGATACTACCCCAGCATGCTAGTACAGAAATGGATTGTTCTACAGCTGCACCCCTTTGCTTTGTCATGGCTGTGCTTAACAGGACTTTCTGCCTCCTGAAATGTCACCTTAGCCCTCAACTCATGTCTTTTCTGCCGTTGATTACCTTGGTCCTCAGCCAGCCTCATATTCAACACTTTCAGCACAGCCAGTATGGTGCTTCTTGATGTTGAGCTGTTAATCTTTTTATTATTTCCTGTCACTTTCCCCCATGATTGATGCTCTTGAGCCAGAGGAGGGAGAAGTGATGAAAATGCCTTTGAAAACAACTCTGAGGAGTATTTTAAGCTGGACTTGGGTCTTACCTGAGATCATAAAACGATTGAAAAAGTACACGGTATGTTTTGCAAGGCACGGCTTAGGCCCTTTGCAGCTCAGGAGGGAGCTCACTGAGGAATGGTGGGAAGTAGAAGTGAACATTCAGGTGACTAGGGCGGCGCCCGTGGCTCGGTGAGTAGGGCGCCGGCCCCACATACCGAGGGTGGCAGGTTCAAACCCAGCCCTGGCCCAACTGCAAAAAAAAAACCATTCAGGTGACTCAGATCTCCAGGGTGGCTGTGGTGTGAGGGCCCGCCAGACCTTTCAGGTGCTCTGTATTTAGTTCTATGGAAAGGTTACAGAAAGGGGCCTCTTTCCTTGAGAATTAAAATTTAAATTCTTGTTCAGTTATAGGTGTTACCAAAGCTTAGACCCTGATAGCTCCCCAATATTCCCTCTCCCAACATCTAATTCATTAATTCTTGCTTTGGCTTTGGAAACTTGTCCCATCTGCCTCCCATATAGTGTGCAGGGTGACCCACAGGGTGTGAGAAGAAAATATCAGCACTTCTATATGTATTTTTGTCCTTTTTGTTTTTAAACTATGTTTTTGTGGTAAAATATATGCAACATACAATTTGCCATTTTAACCATTTCTATGGCTATACAATTCACTGACATTAATTACATTGACAATGTTGTGCTTCTATCACCAGTATTTCCAAAATTTTTCATCACCTGAAACAGAAGCCCTGTACCCATTAAGCAGTAACTCCTCGTTCCTCTGGTCCCTGGTAACCTCTCATCTTCTTTCTGTCTCTTATGCTTATTCTTTTTTTTTTTTTTTTTTTGAGACAGAGCCTCAAGCTGTCACCCTAGGTAGAGTGCCATGGCATCACAGCTCACAGCAACCTCCAATTCCTGGGCTCAAGCGAGTCTCTTGCCTCCGCCTCCCAAGTAGCTGGGACTACAGGCGCCCACCA
>CAUYON010134786.1:0-21111 GCA_963573935.1 Arctocebus calabarensis | reverse complement strand
TGCATCAATTGAGAGAATCATATGGTCTTTATTTTTTAATTTGTTTATGTGCTGGATTACATTTATAGATTTACGTATATTGAACCAGCCTTGAGACCCTGGGATAAAGCCCACTTGGTCATGGTGTATAATTAGTTTGATGTGTTGTTGGATTCTGTTTGTTAGTATCTTATTAAATACTTTTGCATCAATATTCATTAGTGATACTGGTCTATAATTTTCTTTTCTTGTTGGGTTTCTCCCTGGTTTAGGGATCAAGGTGATGTTTGCTTCATAGAATGTGTTCGGTAGTATTCCTTCTTTTTCTATATTTTGGAAGAGGTTTAGTAATATAGGTACTCCTTTTTCTTTAAAGGTTTGGTAGAAATCTGACATGAAGCCATCTGGTCCTGGGCTTTTCTTTCTAGGGAGATTTTTTATAGTTGAATCTATTTTAGAATTTGATATAGGCCTGTTCAACATTTTCACTATGTTATGGCTAAGTCTTGGTAGGTTGCATCCTTCCAAGTATTGGTCCATTTCCTTCAGATTTTCTTATTTCTGAGAGTAAAGTATCTTGTAATATTCGTTAAGGATTTTTTGAATTTCTGAGAGGTCTGTTGTTATTTCATCTTTACCATTTCTGATTGATGAAATTAGAGATTTTCCTCTTTTTTTCCTGATTAGGTTAGCCAAAGGTTTATCTATTTCATTGACTTTTTCAAAAAACCAACTTTTTGACTTATTGATCTGTTGTATAATTCTTTTGTTCTCAATTTCATTTAATTCTGCTCTGACTTTGGTTATTTTTTTTCTTCTGCTGGGTTTGGGATTGGAATGTTCTTCCTTCTCCAGTTGCTTGAGATGTCCCATTAAGTTGTTAACTTCGTCTCTTTCCATTTTCTTAAGGAAGGCTTGCAGTGCTATGATCTTCCCTCTTAGGACTGCCTTTGCAGTATCCAAGAAGTTCTGATAATTCATGTCTTCATTTTCATTTTGCTCCAAAAGTTTGGTAATTTCCTTCTTAATCTCTTCTTTGACCCAGCTATCCTTCAGCTTAAGGTTATTTAGCTTCCATGTTTTTGAATGAGTATGCAGATTCCTGTTATTATTGAGTTCAACTTTTATTCCATGGTGGTCAGAGAAGATGCAAGGAATAATTTCTATTCTTTTAAATTTGCTGAGGTTAGACTTGTGACCTAAGATGTGATTGATTTTGGTATGTTCCATGGGGGTGATGAGAAGAATGCGTATTCAATTTTAGCAGGATGAAGTGTTCTGTAGATGTGTGTTAAATCCAGTTGTTGAATGGTTAATTTTAAATCTTAAATTTCTTTACTTAGCTTCTTTTTAGAGGCTCTATCCAACATTACTAAAGGAGTATTAAAATCTCCAAGTACTATAGAGCTGGAGGAAATCAAGTTACTCATGTCTATTTTAGTTTTTCTTATAAACTGAGGTGCATTCTTGTTGGGTGCATAAATGTTAATAATTGAAATCTCATCGTATTGAGTAGTACCTTTAACAAATATGAAATGTCCATCTTTATCCTTCCTTACTTTTGTTGGTTTAAAGCCTATTGTATCTGTGAATAAGATTGCAACACCTGCTTTTTTCTGTTTTCCATTTGCCTGGAATATGGATGACCATCCCTTCACCTTGAGTCTATATTTATCTTTTAAGGTAAGAAGGTATTCTTGTATGCTGCAGATATCTGGTCTGGGTTTTTGTATGCAGTCAGTCAACCTATGCCTTTTTAGAGGACAATTTAAACCATTCACATTAATTGAAAATAATGATAAATCTTTAGAAAGTCCAGTGGACATTTTTACTGCTTTCATCACTGTGGAAGTTGAAATTTGATAAAAAGTTTCTGGGTGAGTTTACTTTTGTGGTGGAGGATTACGCTGGTCATTATGGAGGATAGGTCTGAGAATATCCTGGAGAGCTTGTTTAGTTATAGAAAATTTCTTCAACATGTGGATGTCATTAAAGTATTCAATTTCTCCTTCATAAATGAAACTCAGTTTAGCTGGGTACAGGATTCTGGGTTGAAAGTTATTTTGTTTTAGGGGATTAAAAGTTGATGACCATTCTCTTCTGGGTTGAAAGATTTGATCAGAGAGATCTGCAGTTATTCTAATGTTCTTCCCCTTGTAGGTAATGGATTTCTTACATCTGCCTACTTTCAGAATTTTTTTCTTCATGTTAACTTTAGTGAAATTAATTATGATGTGCCTGGGGGATGTCTTATTTGGGTTGAGTCGTGCTGGGGTTCTGAAACTGTCTGCTATCTGAATTTCAGAGTCTCTTGGTATGTCTGAAAATTTCTCTCCTGTAATCTCATAAAGAAGTGACTCTGTGCCTTTCAATGCCTGTTCGTTTGTTTCAGGTATCCCTATAAGGCAAATATTGGTTTTCTTCGAGTTATCCCAGAGCTGTCTTGAGAGTATGATCCATTTTTGCCTTCCATTTCTCTTCCTCTTTGGAAGTTTGGGAGCATTTGAATGCTTTGTCTTCCATGTCAGAAGTCCTTTCTTCTGCTTGCTCCATTCTGGTACTGAGGGCTTCTACTGTATTTCTCAGATCTTTGAGAGCTGCAACTTCTTTTCTCAAGGTGTCAAAATCTTTGGTCATTTTGTCTTTGAATTCATTGAATTCTTGGGACATCTCTTGGGTCATCTTTTGGACTACTGCTTGAAATTCTAATTCCATCTTACCCTCCATTCCGCTGTTCTTATTTGCTATCCAGACTCTGAATTTGATTTCTGATCTCAGCCATTTTCTTATGGAAGGGATCTTTTGCTTTATATACCTTCTAGTTCCTTGGGGGGAGTTGAGCTACTCTCATTATTCATATTTTCAGAGTTTTTCTGTTGATCCCACCTCATGATTATTTTTCACTATTGCCTATGACTGTCCTCAGAGTTGGGGAGGTGTCTCCCCCAGATCTGACCCCGACAGTATCACTCTGTTGTTGCTGGATATTTGTAGGGAGTGATCCTGTGTAGCTCCTCTGGGACTGCCCCACCAGAGAGTTCTGGCTGTGGGAAGAGCTCTGGAGTGTGGCATGCCCGGATCAAATAGCAGGGCATGGGATGGTGCACATGGTTCTGGGAGTGCCTGGCACCCAGTGGCCTTTGCAAAGGGAGCCTGTGCCTCTGGAAGTCTCTAGCTGGGAGGAAGGCTACAGTGGGAGGGCACGGCTAGCGCCGCCTCCTGAGTCCCTGGCCAGATAGGTGTGGCCAGTGCGGAGGCAGAGAGAGTAGTGGAGGATGCAGGTTGTGCGGCTCCCAAAGTTCTTGACCTGGCCTGGCAGGCAGAGACCTGGCAGGTTCCCGGTGGAGTCCCTGGCCAGTGTGGGTGGCAGGCGGAAGCCTGGCTCTGGGGTCTCAGAGAAGTCCCTGGTCATGGCTGGCAGCGATCTGAGGCCTGGCAGAGTCCCTGGCTGCTGTGAAAGGTAGGCTGAGTCCTGGCGGGTGTGGATCAGAGCTGAGCAGGGGTTCCGGCAGGGTCCCTGGCCGAGGTGGGCAGTAGGCCAAGGCCCAGCAGGGCGCCTAGTGTGGGGGTCCCTGCGGAGTTCCTGGTTGCTGTGGGCTGTGGGCTGAGGCCTAGTGGGACACGGATTGGAGCCGGGCGGGGGTCCAGCCAAGTACCTGGCTGTGGTGGATGGCAGGCCAAGGCCTGGTGGGGCACCAATCGAGGCCATGTGGGGGTCCTTGCAGAGTTCCTGGGTGTTGTGGGTGGGTGGCCTTGTGCACAGATTGGAGCCGGGCGTGGTTCCCAGCAGTCTCTGGCTGCAGCAGGTGGCAGGTTGAGCCTGGGAGGGGTGCCTATTGCCTATGCTGGTGGCAGGCCAAGGCCCTGCGGGGTGCAAATTGAGGCCATGTGGGAGTCCTGGCAGAGTTCCTTGCCACTGCAGGTGGCAGGCTGATGCTCAGTAGGGCACGTGTCAGAGCTGCGTGCGGATCCCTATGGAGTCCCTGGCCACAGGGGTTGGTGGGCTTGGCTAGGGTGGAGTGGAGCCCACAGTTCCAGGTGGAGCCCTTGGCATGGGGGCTGGTGGGGGCTTGGTGTGGCCCCAGAGTCTCTTACCTGTCAGGCTGCCTGGTTTGGCAGATAGGGAGGGTGGGCACTGCTCAAGTCCTCCTCCCTCAGTTTCAGCAGAGGTCAGGCTTCTGGTGTGTTAGGTAAGGGGGGAAGGGTGTCCTGGAAGTTCAGAATGGCAGAAGACATTAGTTCAGTTTTTCTGCCTGAAGCTTGGTTTCTTGGAGTCACAGCTTTCCTCAGCAGAGGTGACCTGCAGTTATCACTTCTCTCTCTCTCTCTTGACTGGGCTCCCAGTCTTCATTTGAATTGGGCAGTTTCTAGAGGTTATCTTTCATTTTGGACAGGAGCCTCTGTCGGAAGCTGCTTCCAGTCGGCCATCTAGCCCTTCCCCCTCCTCTATACCAAATCAATTCTAATGAACTTTTGTGTTCTTTTGTTTAACAGACTCCAAAATGTCAAGTAACTTAATTGCTGAAGCAATTGTCTTAGTCCCTGTTAACAAAGTATTCTGAATCATTTTGTCTAAAAAGTAACCAAGAGTTTTCATGGGGTTTTAAGTATGCTTTTCAGGCTGGCAAAATCTGTATATAATACTCACCTTGTACTGTAAGATAATTAAGGTATGCTAAATTCTACTCTGATTATATGGAGTTATGTATCAACAGGATAAATTTAACAAGTACAGTTATCTACTATGATTTTGTTTTCATGGTCACATTTATATTTTCTTTGTTACACCATAACTTGGCTGTGCCTACCATTTGGGTTATGAGGGCTACAACCCTGAATAATGAATAATTTGGTAATGCACAGGTAATAGCAGAATTTTATCTACTCTATTGTCATTGAGACCCAGTACTAAAGCAAATCATATGTGCCATAGATTATAATAGCAATAAAAAGAAACAAGCTAAATATTCATTAATAAAATGCTGGCAAAATAAATTATGGGTGCTTATTTCAAATAAAAAACTCTCAATACATAGTGATAAATGATAAAGAGCAGTTGTAGGACTCATATATATTTAAATCTGTTTAAACTATATAATGCGCATGTATAAGCTTGTATCTGCGTAGCACATTTTTGGAAAGAGATCTTTGGAATGGAAGTGTGGTTAGGGAAAGGAGGGAGGCTTTTATTTTTTATTGTGTTTCTCTGTATGGAGTCATCCAAAAACAAAGCCATGAGCAGCATCATTGCTACTTATTTAATCTAATTAATTAAAACAAGAGACTCTTGCAAAGATACAAATAGAAATTTTATAAAACAAAAGCAAATTACAAATCTACAGAAATTGTATGCCATTAGTATCTTAACATAATAGCCAGATTTTTTAAAAAAAAAATCATGCCAAATTTATATTTTGTTTCAAGAATAGTTTTTTGATTGATAATGATGTCGTACTGATTTCAAATTATAACCTCGTCATAGTCATAGCCATAATTAATACCATTAAAACTTTTAATTGTCATGAGTCCTTACAGAATACATTGGGTAGGTCCCCTAAATTTTGTGACTGATTCAGGGTCTGAAAGCTATAGAGTGAATATCATAGAGTTATAAAAATCAAGAGAAATCACATTGTTATCCATGGATACACGTCTCACTTCTGCTTTGTTCAAAATCCTCCAATACTGAATATTATCACATTTATTGTACAGGGCCTTCTATCAAAACTTTTAGTAGTATTGATTGATTTTTGAATCAATAAGTGCTTCACAGTCGTATGAAACATGAAGCATTTTTGCGTAACTTCCTTCAAGTTCTGTGCATGATGTTGTCTTGTTCACTCTTCCTGGTTTCCCAGCACTCTTTGCAAATCCAGCCATAGCACACAAAGACCTGTGGTTTCACAGGACGATCCTATTTGTACCGATGTAGAGGCAAATCCTCCAGAAGGCAGTGAGGGAAAGAGCTTCCCTTCCTTTCAGGAGCTTCAGTAATTGATTCAGCTGTTTGAACAATTACACATAGGAAGGGGACATAATCACCTTCATCTATAAGATTTGTATCTAAATGGCCAAGAATAGCCTTTGGCTTGGTGCCTGTAACCTGAGCAGCTAAGGAGCCAGTCACATACACTGGAGCTGGTGGGTTCAAATCCGGCCTGGGTTCACCAAACAACAATGATGGCTGCAACCAAAAAATAGCCGGGCATTGTGGGCACCTGTAGTCCCAGCTACTTGGGAGGCTGAGGCAAGAGAGTCACTTAAGCCCAAGAGTTGGAGGTTGCTATGAGCTGTGATGCCACAGCACCCTACCCAGGGCAATAGCTTGAGGCTCTGTCTCAAAAAAAAAAAAAATAAAAAAGAATATGACAGCCGTTATATTTACTCCTTCCCATGTTTACAATTGAGAATGTTGTATGTTTTGAACTTTCTTAATTTCTTGCTATTTAACAGCAATAAGTTACACATTTAAAATGGGGGAGAGGTATAGAGATCATAGGGAAGTAATCTTCCTAATACTGATGAGTTATAATAGGAGATTTTGTAGAATCTTTCTATATTTGGCCTTTACTTTCATTTCTGAGCTTCCTAGGGGTCCACTAATTAAGTAGGTGTCAAATGACTATGGAAGTAAATCTCTAAAGACAAAATGCACACATTAAGAAATGCTAGGAGTGCCTTATCACAGAGCTGGTTCAAGATCAGAAAGAGATTCTTGTTGTAGGTAACAGGATATTCAGGATATGGCATTAACCAAGATGCCTACAGCCCGCCCACCTATATTTCTACCAAAGTTGCAAAGGTTTTAATAAGGGAGCTTTCTAAGCTTTGATAATGAGAGAACTTATTCTCCAAACCCCATTCTGTTATAAGCAATCTTGATGAATCTAGGGGGAGGATTATCATGCCAGAGATTCTGTATTAAGTTTTCCCACTTGTCACATTTTGATTGAGAATTTTCAGCAACTGTGCAGTATAGTCTACAATGTTTGGAGGATAAAAGAAAATTCAGACCTTTGTCTTTTTAAATTTGAGATTCTATAGCTACTAACTTACTAATGTTGACAGAGATCCACTGATCTAATTCTTTTAGGATGAAGTGCAGCGTGGCTGACCCAGTTATTATGATGGGAGGATTAATGAACTCCCTAAACCAAACCTTCTATGGAAAGAAGGATTTTGGAGGAATCAGAAGCTTCCTAGCTATATGGATACCACTAATAACTGAATTTTTTGTTTCTGATTTTGTTAACAGAGTGAGACAGGGAGGTGCTCACGTTTTTCTACTGATTGTTTAATCGTCCAGTTTTCAGGAGGACGAGATGCAGGCGGCGAGGACTGGCAATGGTTGGTTGAGCAGGGGACCCTTGGAGCCTGGAGCTTTCACACACACACTGTTTGACTTGGGCATTGTCAGAGATTGTCAGTGGCTGCAAGAGAGACAATAAAAGGAGAGTAAGTATGTAGGATTTGGTGTTAGACTCCCTGCTTAAATCCTGCTTCTATCTTTCCAAATTGTGTGATCTCAGGAGCATGACAAATACTTAATAAATTATTCTCTTCCTCATCCTCTTCTCCCTACATTTCTCCCACTTATCAGCAGTAATGACAGTGGTAGTAGTCATGGCAATAAAGGTTAATGGATGATTTCTCTGGTGCAAGAACAATTAAATGTTGGGGAAGATTACCCTGGCACACCCATACATCACTAATAATAAAATTTGTGTTCAGGGAACATATTGGAGGAGAGGAAGGAAGGGAAGCAAAGAAGATAGGGATAGTGGTTGTTGAGGGTGTTAATTGGCTAGATCAACCTCATGACTGTGGATAGGAACTGATACAATATTTGAAGAGATCAGCTATGAACTTCAGCTGATGAACATAGTGGAGTCTGAGACCAGAGTCTCATTTTCTGGTTACTTTTCTCTGCAGAGTCTCCAGCCTGTTGGGAATAGTATCTCATGTCAAAGAAATGTTTCCTTATTATAAGTGAATACTAATACTAACCAAATACTAAGAATTGTTGATACATGTTTTTTATGTCATCAACATAGAATGAGGAAATTTGTGTTGTTTTGTTTTCCCATGAAGATGATTCTCCACTATCCCACACCCAGTCATTTCATCAGCTTTGGCCTAATTTCTACAAGTTGCATGAAGAAACTGGCTGCTGGAAAGTGCACAGTCTTTTGAATTGATCACTTCCAACATTGATATGCTTTTTGTCTTTTTTTAAATAAGAACTTTACTGTCTCTTTAAAATAAGAACCAAGTTTAATAGTTTCCAACTAGTCTAAAATGAGGTCAGACACAAATACTTTTAAAAAACTTTCAGATTAATATAAAGATATATATGAACAAGCAAATATTTTCTTGAATTCACACCATCACTCATTAATGGAGTGGGGAGCCAGCAGCCTTAAGGCCACATGTGGCCGTCTAGGTCTTTTGACTGAATTCAAATTTTACAGTACAAATTCTTTTTTTAAAGGGGTAGAACAGAGAAAGATGAAACTTTTTGTGCTTAAAAAAGAACAATCTTGAAATCAGAAGTTTCCCCAGCCCTCAATTGTGACACATACTTGCCAAACTGTGCTAAACTCCACAATGATCACATTTTTACCTTTAAGTACAGTAACAAATGAAGGCATATAAACTTCTTGTATTTAGTTGGCATTGTGTGTCTAAGAATTAATTCATAAAAGGAAACAGAGAAAAATCAGCCATTGTAAATTAGTATTTCTTTAAAATAACAGGAAGTTTATAAATCCATTCGTGTATCAATGGGCTCTTGGGCTTCTTCCATGACTTAGCGATTGTGAATTGGGCTGCTATAAACAAGCACACGGCCTTCAAACACATGAAGAAATGCTCATGATCCTTAATCATCAGAGAAATGCAAATCAAAACTACCTTGAGATATCATCTAACTCCAGTAAGATTAGCCCACATGATGTAATCTCCCTATTTTAAAAGAAACTGATTGGTGATTTAATTCCATCTGCACTTTAATTCCCTTTCACGGGGAGCATAACATACTCTCAGATTCAGGGCATCAGGACCAAGGGCATCTTTGGCAAGGGGATCATTCTGCCCACCACAATATTCAAGATGAATTTCAGAATTTGCGTTTAGAAGCAAATTTAGGAATTACTCAAGCTAATCAGCTGTTCTTCATCCATCCCTGGGGTCTATGTGACAGCATAGCCCTGTGCTGCATGGTCCAGATGGGCTGCTTTTTGACTGTGTTTTATTATTACACTTACACTTGTTCTGACTTTGGAAACTACACTGTGGGCTAAGGCACCTCTGACTAGCAGTCTTGCTTCCTCTTCTTAATTTGCTGCTGTCATCTTAAAAACCAGGCCACAATTTATTGGAATATAGAATTGTATGCAAAAGAAGAGTAAGTAGGCTATGAGTGAGACCCATAGGCTATTCTGGGGTTCCTCTCTCCCTCCACTTTCAGCATGTCTGCCCTTCTCCAGTATCCCCAGCATAATCTCCTCTAGGTCCCGTAGGCCAAGGAAATGAATGCTATGTCAGGCCAGGGTCTGGCTCAGATTCTGAGAAGGTTTTGATAGAAATAGTTGTTTGAAGCAGACCTGCCACTAAGGGGTCAGTTTGGGGACAAGAATGAAGGTCACTTTCAAAAATTTAGCCTAAGGAATAGAATTTTTATGTATAAGGCTTTGTACTGCGGTATTATAACACTTAGGATATCAAAAAACCTAGGTGGCACCTGTGGCTTAGTGGGTAGCGGGTTCAAATCCAGCCCCAGCCAAATTGCAACAAAAAAATAGCCAGATGTTGTGGCTGGCACCTGTAATCCCAGCTACTCGGGAGGCTGAGGCAAAAGAATCGCCTAAGCCCAGGGGTTGGAGGTTGCTGTGAGATGTGTGGCACGGCATCTACCAAGGGCAATAAAGTGTGACTCTGTTTCTAAAAAAAAAAAAAAAAATGATATCAGAAAAGCAGTAGTAGGAGAAAAAGCCTGAATGTTCAACAATAGAGGATTGGTTAATTACAGTCTTCCCTCATAAAATGCTATTCCACTATTTAAAAAATATTTTTTAAGTATGAGATGAAATCTTGGGAGAATTTCTTTTTAACTCAGAGTGGAGAAGGACTTTCTAAGTATAAAAAACCTAAAGCCTCTAAAGAAAAGATTAATACATTTGGCTACATAAAATATTAAAATTTCTGCATTACAGAAACAGCCACATGCAAAGTCAGAAGAAAAACTACAAACTGAGGGAACAACTGCAACTCATCACAGAAGCAAAAGGCTGATTTCTCTAATATATAAAGAGCTTCCATAAATTATTTTAAAATGAATCAACAGTGGCTTGAATTGGTGGGGAAATAGGCAAAGTATATGAAGAGACAGTTTATGGAAAAAGAAAATTCAGATGGGTCTATAAACATGGGGAAAGATGCTCAATAACTGTTAATAAGACAAAAGAGTACAGGCAGTGGTTCACACCTGTACTTCTAGCTACTCTGGAGGCTGAGGCAGGACTATCTCCAGCCCAGCTGTTCCAGGCTGCAGTGAGCTGTGAGCACACACCAGTGCACTGCAGCCTGGGCCACAGAGTGAGACCTTGTCTCTAAAAAAAAAAAAGAAAGATAAGCAAAATTTATGACTACTATGCACCATTAAAAAAATAATAAATCACAGGAGGCTGAAGCAAAACGATCCCTCAAACCCAGGAGTTCGAAGTTGCTGTGAGCTGATACTATCACATCAGCAAAGATTAAAAAAATCAAAAGTTGGCAATTGTGAGAGGACAGCATGCACCTCTGTGCGTTGCTCCTTGTTGTAAACTGACTCACTCGCAATAGAGGCAATTTGGCGATATTTATCAAACACATAAACACATAGGCTTTGACAGCACTTGTAATTCTAAAAATTTATCTACAGTTGTATGCACACTGTAGAAGATGATGTGTAAGACTTTTCACAGCAACATCATTTGTAGCTGGAAATATCATAAAAGTCTAGCAGTGGGGACAGGATGAATGAACTATTATTGGATGCCCAAGCATATGGCTATAAAAACGCACTGGGACACTCTTTTTTTTTTTTTTTTTTGAGACAGAGCCTCAAGCTGTCACCCTGTATAGAGTGCTGTGGCATCACAGCTCACATCAACCTCCAATTCCTCAGCTCAGGTGAGTCTCCTGCCTCCGTCTCCCAAGTAGCTGGGACTACAGGCGCCCGCCACAACACATGGCCATGTTTTGGTTGCAGCCATCATTGTTGTTTGGCGGGCCCGGGTTGGATTTGAACCCGCCAGCTCAGGTGTACGTGGCTGGCGCCTTAGCCATGTGAGCCACAGGCGCCGAGGCACACTGGGACACTCTTGATGGAACAATCTCCAAGATGCTCTGTTAAGTAATAAAAACTGGATACAGGGAAGTATTTGAGTACTTTTATCAATTGTACTTTACATGGAAAAAGCACATAGACCCATAATGAGTTTTCTGATAGATGGGTAATAACTGTGCAGATGCTGAAACTAATGACACCAAATTATCCCCAGGAGGTGAAGTGGGCCCTGGAGAATAGGGTAGGAAACAGATTTCTCACTGTCTTTTGTTCTTTTGACTGCTGAATCATGCGAATATGCTGTCTATACAAAATATAAATTAAACAAAAAGTGGAGATAAAAGAACCAAACATTAACAGGTTGATAACATAATCTTAAACATGTATATTTGTAAGGAAAAAATGATTTAATGGCTAGGAGTTGTTTTGACCTAATCCAGATTTGTGGAGAACTCAGGGTGCTCAGTGACTTAAAATGGGAAAGTCAGAAACAGCCTGATGCTCTGATTGGGGGCTGACTAGACAAGGTTATTTACGTGAAAGACCACTATGAACCATTTTATTTATTTTTTTCTGAGACAGAGTTTCACTTTGTCACCCTCGGTAGAGTGCTATGGCATCACAGCTCACAGCAACCTCCAACTCTAGGGCTTAAGCAATTCTCTCGCCTCAGCCTCCTAAGTAGCTGGGACTATAAGTGCCGGACACAATGCTTGACTGATTTTTTTTTATTGTAGTTGTCATTCTTGTTTAACAGGCCTGGGGCCAGGCTTGAACTCTCCAACCTCGGTGTACGTAGCTGGCATTCTACTCACTGAGGTATAGGCGCCAAGCCTTACTATGCACCATTTTAAAAATAACAAATCATGGGAGGCTGAAGCAAGAGGAGTTTGAAGTTGCTGTGAGCTGGGATGAGGCCACAGCACTCTACCCAGGGTGACAGAGCGAGACTCTATTAAATAAATAAATAAATAAAAATCATATCTTAGAAGAATATTTTTCGCTTTTTTTTTTTTTGTGGAGAGACAGTGTCTCACTTTGTCACCCTCAGTAGAGTGCTGTGGAGTCACAGCTCACAGCAACCTCCAGCTCCTGGGCTTAGGCGATTCTCTTGCCTCAGCCTCCCGAGTACCTGGGACTACAGGCGCCCCGCCACAACGCCCCGGCTATTTCGATTTGTTTTGTTAATCATGGGGCAGGAAGACCTTTCTAGGTATTACACAAAACCCAGAAGCCGCCAAAGGAAAGATTGATAACTACAGAAAAACAAAGATTGCTACATTGCAAAACCAACATAAGCAAAATTCACCACAAGGAATATTTCATACAGGGGGTAGAGGGAAGTTAGCTACATGTGAGTAATGAAGACATGGGTGTATTGGGGGCTATTATTACTGTTCTTATTTCTTTTGGATGTGTTCTAAAATTTCTGTAACAAAAGAGGAAAATAAATACGAACTGCTGTATGGCAAAGGACAAATATTACACTGGGCAGTAATATTTGTAACACATGCAACTGACAAAAGACTAATGCCAGTAATGTTCATGAAGGTCCTTCAACACAATTGATAGCTGAGCAAAGTATTAGATCCAAAAATTCACAGAAGAGGAACTAAAAGGCTGGACGCAGTGGCTCACGCTTATAATCCTAGCACTTTGGAGGCCAAAGTGGGTGGATCACTTGAGCTCATAAGTTTGAGATCAGCCTGAGCTAGTGTGAGACCCCATCTCTAAAAAAGCCGGGTGTTGTGCCAGGAACCAGTAGTCTCAGCTAACCGGGAGGCTGAGGCAAGATAATCACTTGAACCCAAGAGTTTGAGGTTTCTGTGAGCTATGATGCCACGGCACTCTACCAAGGGTGACAAAGTAAGACTGTCTCAAAAAAAAAAAAAAAGGAATTTAAAAATTTGCTTTGGTGGCTTCCTTTGTGGTAATATTTGTCTTTTGCCATACAGCAGCATGTGCCTCTGACACATGAAAAGATATTCAACCTTAGTCACCTTCAGGAAACAATTTCAAAACAATGAAAACATGTACAACTGTAAGTCATCTCCAGGAAATACAGGTTTAAAACAATGTGAAGTCAGTTTCACCCAGGATATTGGAAAAGGTTTCCAACAATTGATAATATGTAGAATTGCCCACAGTGTGGGGAGCCAGCATTTCCATATCTTCTGGGGGACTTGTGAATTGCTCTCACTGTTTGAGAAAATAAAATATCCTATTAAAAATGTACATACACTTTGGCCCAGTGATCCTGCTTAAGGAATTTACCCTAAACTCCAGGGGAATGAAACCAGTTATTATAGCATTCCTTGTTACAGAAGAAAAACAGCCAAAGTATTCACAGAGCACCCTTTAAACAAGTTGTTAAATATCCTCAGGAAACATTATAGGGCAGTTCAAGAGAATGGGCTACTACTATATTTATCAACCTGGGGGGATGTCAATAGTATATTTTTAAGGTAAAAAAAAAAATCAAGTTCTGAAGTAATACATGCCATGTGACCCTAGAGTCTCTAGGGGCACCTGCTCTGTGCTGTCACCAGTGCTGGGATGGAACAGAGATGAACTTGCCAAATGATGGCCCACTTGGTATCAGTGAGGTCAGTTGATGAGGGTGGGGAGGAAGCTGTCAAATTTTTCCTTATACACAATATGCAACCACCCACTCTACGGATTGCCTTTATAGTGAAATAATGTAAAGACTAAATCATTCTCTCTCTCTGCTTGCTATCTCTTTTTCTTGCTAGTAGCCTCCTCCCCTCATATCTGTTTTCACAAACCACTGAGGAGCCCAGCAGACCAAAAGGAAATGTAAATTCTTGTCTTTATATTCATCACCCCTTTGTCTTTCAGAATTTGTTCCTTTAAACCTCAAGTAGTTCCTGAGTGTCCAGGATGACAAAGGGACATGCTTTCAACCTTGAGGATGGGCCAGTTTTCAATATACCGTGTGCATGTGGCTACAGTTTTCTTCTTTGTCCCCCTCCCCAACTTGAGTTGCCCACTGGACCTCAGCGCCAGCTCTTTCTTTCTTTGGGATGTTGCCGTCTTCCTGCTCTTTTCTCCCTGCCTCTTCTCTCTCTTTCCCTTCTCTTCCTCCCTCTCCTCCTAAAATATAAACTATAACCTCGGCCTAGAGAAATTCTTTCCTCATCCCACGTGCAGCCCCTAATACGCCCCTAGCATCTACCACCACCAGAACCATTAAAAGAGGACTTTAAAAAGGACTGGAGTAAGGGGCAGGGAAACAAGTAGGGCCTGGGGCCTCACAGGACACTCTTCCCCACAACGTGTAAGAGGAACTTTATTAGCAATCTATCAAAGTCATAAATCACAAGCGAGGCTCATAACTCTTAACCGGTCTTTGCAGAGATCTTGTGACAATGCAATAGATTGAATTTTAACTTTAATTTAGACCCCTGGTGCCAGAGCTTGAGATACAAAGGAATGCCTGTCCCTCCGTCTTGGCTTAGAAAAGATAACATCATTGGAAGAGCCCAAATGAAGCTCCACGTAGCCACCCATTTTCAGGACCCTGAGGCAGGACATTCTCTGTCTACTTCTAAATAATTCTATCTTTCAGCTTACTGCAATTTCATGGTCTGTGAATTCATTCTTCAATTTTCCAAGACAAGACCCAGTCCCACCTGACAAAAGCCAGATGTCAGGACAGTGACTTGCTCACCTGTGGGAGCCCTTGGTGCCACTCCATCCCTGACACCAGTCCCGCCTTGCTGGGCAGAACCCTAGTTGGGGGGTGTGCTGATGTCAGAGTGTGGCAGGGACCAGCTCAATGGGGATCTTTCCCCAAAGTCCCCTTCTCCAGGTTGGGGTCCCTTGTTGGGGAAGGGACAGTGGCTTCCAAACCTTTCTGTCTGGTGAGTTCAGGAATGGTGTGGTGGTGGCAGGAGAGGGATCTGGACTCCCAGAGTCCCCTGAGGCTTGAGGACTAGGAGTACTATTTCTCACCCCTCCCAGTCCTCTGCCTGCACACCTGCTCCTGGGAGCACTGTGGTGGTGGTGTGGTGTCACTCACTCACTCTTCTGGTCAGTCAGTCAGCACCAGGCTTGGCTCTGTGGAGACTCATGGTGCTGCCCTCAGGGGACTCCAGGTCTGCAACAACAGCAAGAATGACAACCTTAGGTGCAGGCTGTGTCTATGCCGTTTGGCGCTGCATGCCACATAAGCACAGGACTTGGCACAGATCTGGCCAGTAAAGTCCACACTGCCGTGGTCCTGATAATAGAAAGAGGGCCCTACTGGGACAAGGGAGGGCAGAAGGTGAGTGCGTGGGAGCTACAGGAGTGAGTGAAGAAGATAGAAGGCCCAGAGGTATCCCCAGTGGAGAGATCAGCATAGGCTAAGACAGGGGATAAGGCAGGTGGTGGGACATGAGGCCAGGTGGTCAGGGGCTGGACACGGGAGCCTTGAACACTGTGCTAGGGAGTTGAGGCTCTATGGGGAGTACTGAATCTCTGATGAGTTTTGAGGAAAAGACCTGATGGAGTCAGATTTGCCTTTTAGAGAGAACCCTAGGGATAGTTTGGGGGCAGGCTTGGAAGGGAGCTAGGTAAGAGGCAGCAGGGTCATTCCAGAGGTGAAGGAACTTGACGGTGGCAAAGACAGGGGCTTGCAGAGGGGATATTCAGAGCTCAGGGATATTCAGAAATCAGGTCCAAGAGGCCTGGGGGCCCAGCCTGGAGTTTGGGAAAGAGGTAGGAAGGGCGGAGCTAGAGTCAGTGCTTCCAGGAACTGAGATTTTTGTTTTTTAATTTCTTATGGCTGTTGTTTTTAAGAACTCTGGGTTTTATTATAAAATTGATTAAAAACACATTTTTTGAAAAAAAAGGAGGACAAAGAGCAGCTTTTAGAGCAAACTTTCTCAGGAAATGGGGAAGGGCCCATTGCTATACCGGAGTGTGGAAGGGACAGAAAGGACGGAGCCCAGTGGGAGGAACTGAGGTCCCAAGGCAGGGTGAGGCAGGAGGCGGAGCTAAGCCCAAACCCCTGGGTGGTCTCTGTCCCTGGTGCCCTCATCCAGGCATGGGCCAAGTGCTCCATCTGTGTTCCTGTGGCCCCCAAGAATGTGCTCAGTGGGAGGCAGCTTTACAGTCAGACACTGACCTGCTTCTGAACTGTCAGCTTCCTCCTCTGTAGAATGGGGATATCCCTCACTGAGCTGGCAGGAGAGCTGATCAAAAATAATCCTGTGCAGGCTCAGTCCCCCGACTCAGTGAGTAGGGCACTGGCCACATACACTGAGGCTGGCAGCTTGGAGCCTGGCCTGGGCCTGCTAAACAACAATGACAACTGCAGCCAAAAAATAGCTGGGCGTTGTGGAGGGCTCCTATCATCCCAGGTACTTGGGAGGCTGAGGCAAGAGCATCACTTAAGCCCAAGAATTTGAGGTTGCTGTGAGTTGTGATGCCACAGCACTCTACCAAGGGCAACATAGTGAGGCTCCGTCTCAAAAAAAAAAAAAAAAAAAATTCCAGTGCAGTATTTAGCAACATCCGACCTGTGAGAGGCATCAGCAGAGGACACCTCCACGGACAGCCATCATCTCAGTGAAGTGTCTGTCTTCCCTTGACCAGCCCAGCAGGGCTCATGCCCCCAGGGTGTCCCCTCTAGACAGGGGCTGCCCACTCTCCCCCCACCCCTGCCTCCAGGGGTGTCCCAGGGGTCCTTCCGCTGCCCTCCTGTACCTGGTCTGAGCTGTCCTGTTCACTCCCTCCTCAGCCCACCCAGTATTTGCTTGCCCCTCTCCTGGCCTGAGCCACCCAGGGCCTCCTCTGCTGGCCTCCCCCCCGTCTCTCTGGCCCCCAGACCCAGTTCTATCAGCTCACCTCCATCTCTCTGTCATGAAGCTGGAGCACCCCTCCCCTTTCTGGCATCCCATCTCCTTCCATGGGTTCCCAGCTCCCTTGACACCCTCATTTCCACCCATAGCCTAGAGCATTCTGCCCAGCCCAGTCCGTAGAACCGAGGGCCCGGCACATTCACGTCCACACCTGCCCTGCCCTGCCCTGGTCTGCGGACATCAGATTCTGCCCTTCCCCAATGGCATCAGCCCTGCCAGGCCCTTCACCTCCTCATCTCCATCCAGTCAACCCCTGTTCTGCTCAACTCAGTATCCAGAGCCCCAGTCCCTGAACCCTGCCGGGTGGCCCCTCGTGGGCTGCTCCAGCCACCCTCACCATAGCCCCTGCCCATTGCCAGCTGGGTTGGCCTTTTACAGATGTGGTTGTCATCTCCACGTCCCCAAATTGTTCAAATCCTCAGGACACCCTGCCAAGGTTTGACTCCAACTCCCTCCCCCTATCAAGACACCAGCCTTTCTCCGGATCTGGAGTGACTTCCTTTGCCTCTCTCCCCTGGGGCAGGATCCAAGAGTACCAGTCAGCACTGAGCATGCTGGTCAGCACTAGGCCTCAGCCAGGCCCAGGCCAAGGCCACTGCCAGTGCAGGAGGGCTGGTGAGGTCAGTAGGGCTGGATGGCATTCCTGGGATTTCTCTTCTTCTGAGCCCTGGAAGGTTGGGGGCTCCACCAACCCAGATCAGCCCACACTCCTAGGGCCCCTGAAGAGTGGCCCAGGCTGTTTAGGGAGGATACCCACTTGTTCTTGCCTCTCCCACACTCAGATATGCACAAAAGGTGGCCTCCCGAACTAGCTGCATCTAGAAGCAGAGGGGCCACGGACTGGATGGTCACTGAA
Source organism: Arctocebus calabarensis (assembly GCA_963573935.1). Classification (NCBI taxonomy): domain Eukaryota; kingdom Metazoa; phylum Chordata; class Mammalia; order Primates; family Lorisidae; genus Arctocebus; species Arctocebus calabarensis. The sequence continues at coordinate 3,077 of CAUYON010134786.1, read as the reverse complement.
TGAAGCCCACGTCAGGCTCCTGAGGGGCTGGGGTCTGTACCTGGCTGAGATCTCAGGGACGATCAGGCCTGAACCTGAGTCCAACACTGGCATGGGGTGGGAGTGTGCACAGCAGGTTAAGGTCAGGCTTTGTATCCTGGCTAAGGTACTTACTAGCAGGGTGACCCTGGGTATGTAACTTTTCTGTGACTTGGTTTCCTCATCTGCAGAGAGTCCACATCATCATCCTTGTCACAGGCTACCCTGAGCCTCACAGCCTCTGACCCTACTTGCTCCTCCTCTGACTCCAACCCAAGCCTCCTCTCCCTGGCCCAAGACCCTAAGACTGAGTAACCCAATGACAAAAATGTTGAACAGTTGGCAAGAAGTAGACACAAGGGGTTAATCTTGACTTCAGCATTTGCCAGTTGTTTTTTTCTTTGAGATAGAGTCTCACTTTGTCGCCCTCGGCAGAGCATCGTGGCATCACAGCTCACAATAACCTCAAGCTCTTGGGCTCATGTGATTCTCTTGCCTCAGCCTCCCGAGTAGCTGGGATTATAGGCGCCGACCACAAAGCCCTGCTGTTTTGCTGTTTTTATAGATGGTAGTCTCACTCTTGCTCAGACTAGATGCGAACCTGTGAACTCAGGCAAGCCACCCGCCTCAGCCTCCCAGAATGTTGGGATTACAGGCGTGAGCCACCGTGCCTGGCCTCATTTGCCAGTTTTGATGGCGTAAATCATCCTACCCTATCAGATCTGCAGCTACCACAGAAGGTGGAGCTGGGAAGAGGTGTCCACTAGCACCCCTGCATCGAGTCTCCACCACACAGGCCTTCTGAGCAGCTAGGACCATAGGTGTATATCACTATGTCTGCAAAACTTTTTCATTTTCTTTAGAGATGGGGTCTTCTGATGTTGTCCAGCCTGGTCTCAAAGTCTTGGGCTCAAGCCATCCTTCTGCCTCAGCCTCCCAAAGTGCTGGGATTACAGCATGAGCCACTGCACCCAGCCTGGAATTCTATTGTTATGGAGTCGAGTTTTTTAAAATATTGTTATTGAGGTGTACTTGGCCCAAAATAAACAGCATGTATTTCATGTTTCCAAGTCTTAACAAGTATCTATTCATGAAACTATCTCCATAATTAAGATATTGCTCTGTCACCTCAAAAGTTTCCTTGGGCCCCTTTGGTCATCCCTTCCTCTGCTCCATTTTTCCACACTCCATCCCTAGGTCATCTGTCACTATAGATTACTTTGCATTTTCTAGAATTTCATATAAATGGAATCACATTCTGTGTACTGTTTTGTCTAGCTGCTCTCTCTCCGAGAGTGGTTTAGGATTAACTGAATTAATCCATCTAAACTTCCCAACATACTCCTGGTGCATAGTTAGCACTCCAAATCTACGCTGCTGTACCTGTCAGCTGAGGCCAAGGTACGCTGCAAAGGGCCCACAGCCACTCCGTCTCCCTCATGGGCTGGCCGCCGCCTGTGCCGAGTCACCCCCACTCCCAGACCCAGCTGGAAGGACCCGTCCTGTTTCCTGGCAGAGATAACAGTGACCCTGCAGCATGATGCCATGATCCCACACCTCAGCTATGCTCATGTGTCACTGACCAAAGTACGTTCCATGGCCAAGCCTGATAGCGAAGGAGCTGGCAGTGCCATACCCCCCCGGGGGGGCAATGAAAGTTTCTGGCAATAATAATGCCACACAGCTGCTTCACTGTCCTTGCTGTTCCTCAGCCCCACCCACCTGTGGGAGTCCCTGCAGATGTTGCATCTTATCCCAGGCACATAGCCTCAGGCTGAGCTGCCTCCTCCCCACAGGCCAGAGTCCTCCATTCTCCAGCACCGATTGAGTGGGAGCCACACATTGCTTTTGGAAATAGGGACTAGCTAAGCCACCAGGCCCCAGTCTCCACCTGGTCTACCCGCAGCTCACTCGACAGTCCCGACAGTCTCTCCCGATTCCGAGTGGGCCCATACTCTCTTAATCTCAACCTCTCCTCTGAATATGCTGCCTAAATTAGGCAGCCTCCCCAAGCAGGTGTCCACTGTCCAAACCTACGCTGCTGTACCTGTCAGCTGAGGCCAAGGTATGCTGCAAAGGGCCCACGACCACTCCGTCTCCCTCATGGGCTGGCCGCAGCCTGTGCCGAGTCACCCCCACTGTAGATGTCCCTGTAGATGTGGCTCCCCTCTGGAGTCTTGTGTGACCTCCCCTTCTCTGTCAGTCTCCCCTCCTGGGCTTTCCCTGGACTGAGCTGCCTGCTGGGTCTGAACACTTCTCTTCTCCCTCTGTTCCCCAGACTCCAGTTGTACCCCATCCTATTCCTCCCACTACACCCAACCCAGAGCAGGGCTCTATCACCCACGCAGCTGCCCATGTCCTGGGCACCTCCTGTCCCTTTCTCCTGTGGCCTCCCTCTCAGCCCCATGCCATCCTCGAATTCTGTCCATTTGGGCCCCAGGGTACGCAAGAACCTTTCACCTCTCTCTATCACCTCTGTCCTGCCCTAACTTGGTCCAGGCTACCACCAAAAGTCTCCTCGCTGGGACTGGGAATTTTTCTTTCTCTTTTTTTTTTTTCTTTATTTTTTATTGAGACAGAGTCTCACTTTGTGGCCTCAGTAGAGTATCGTGGTGTCATAGTTCATAGCAAACTCCAACTCACTAGGCTTAAGTGATTCTCTTGCCTCAGCCTCTCAAGTAGCTGAGACTACAGGTGCCTGCCAGACACCCGGCTTTATTTTAGTAGAGACAGGCTCTTGCTCTGGCTCTTGCTGGTCTCGAACCTGAACTCAGAGCAATCCACCCGCCTCGGCCTTCCAGGTTGCTAAGATTATAAGCGCGAGCTACCACGCCCGGCCTGAGAATTTTTCTTTCTTCTCCCTTCTCACCCGTTCTCCACACTGAACCCAGGTGTAAAAATGGAAAAAAAAATTTTTATTTTTTTTGTAGAGACAGAGTCTCACTTTATCGCCCTCAGTAGAGTGCCGTGGCGTCACACAGCTCACAGCAACCTCCAACTCCTGGGCTTAGGCGATTCTCTTGCCTCAGCCTCCCGAGGAGCTGGGACTACAGGTGCTC
>CAUYON010134782.1:55000-77625 GCA_963573935.1 Arctocebus calabarensis | reverse complement strand
AAATTCTCATGGCTCCAGCTTGTGTCATCACCCCTCAAGAGCTCCAGGTTTGCCTTATAGTGGAGCGCCAGGAGAGAAAATTTCATTTGGACACCGGAGCAACCTTTTCTGTACTTCTCTCTAACCCTGGTCTTTTATCTCCCTAATCCACAACTGTACAGGGGGTTTCTGGACAGCTGGTTACCAAATTTTTCTCCCAGCATCTAAGCTGCAATTGGGATGACTTGCTGTTCTCTCATGCCTCTCTAATCATCATCCCTGAAAGTCCTGCTCCCCGTTTGGGTAGGGACATACTAACTAAAACAGGAACTTTTCCCTCCTGGAGATCTAGTCATTATCAAAACTCTTCCCTCTAATTCACCTTCCCTAACCCCAACTTGGGAAGTCCCCTTTCCTGTTATCTTTTCTTCTACAGCTGTTAAAGTTATAGGAGTTGATTCCTGCATACATCATTCACGAGTAAAATCCTGGAACCCTCCTTCTTCTACAGAGGCAGACAATGAAGACAGCCACCCACAGACCACCTACACTTTTGAGTAGTAAAGTTTGAAGAAAAAGAAAAAGAAAGTTTGAAGTTGTTATTTAGGAAACAGCAAGAAAAATCCTAGTATGGTTTTCTTTTAGCATCAGTGAATAAGTGCTTCTGACCGGATGCTGTTCTACCTTTGCCTATTACTGATTACACTAATCAGATTTGTGTTTTCCAGAAATGTTATGAAGCCACACGTAATAAAGATGGTTCCAGTCCATGAACCCCTGTATCACTCTCCCTCCGGAGAAACCCTAACTGCCCCCTTCTATCATCGCCTGATTCAGCAGGAAGCAGTTAGATCGAGTCTTCACCCCTCTTCCCTAACGGTAGTTAGGGTGTCTACTTGGAGAGGGAGAATTGATGCAGGACATTTGGCGTCCTAGCCAGGTCAGCGGAGCTGGCGGACCTGCCGCCTCCTCCTTGGCGGTGTCGGTGCTGGCAGCCAGCTGAAGAGCCAGCGGGCTCGATGACAGGCAAGGAGGGGGACCTCCATCCCCTACCAGAGGCTCCAATAGCCAAAAAGGCCGGGCAACTGCCAAGGAGATACCTGTGCCTGTCTCCTTCACTTTACACTTAGGACTAAATGTGGAACCCCCATTTCCTATGCCTAGGTCCATTTCTTATGAATTTCCTAGGCCTCAATTCCAAGAATGGACTGTATCCATTCATTGATACATTCATTCACCTTGCCCCCTGTGGAAGGGACTGTATTCATTCGTTTCCTGGCCAAGGAACCCATACACCTATATATACTCTGAGACTAAAGGCCTAAAGGAGGAGACCGGGAAAGACCGGGAGAGAAACGGAGAGAGCTTCTCTCTCCCCAGTTGAACTCTCTCCCTCTACCAGGAGCTTTAGTGTTTTCTGTATTCTTTTCTGTAAATAAATTCTGTCTTACCTCTGGGGAGTTTGGGGGGGAATAATGTAATGAAGCATAATAAAATACATGTATTTATTTAAAAAAATAAATAAATAAAATAGAAATGCCATTAGCAAAAAAAAAAAAAAAGAAAGATTTCTTTATATCGGGCGGCTCCTGTGGCTCAGCGAGTAGGGCGTCAGCCCCATATACCGAAGGTGGCGGGGTCAAGCCCGGCCTCGGCAGAACTTTAAAACAAAAAAATAGCCGGGCGCTGTGGTGGGCGCCTGTAGTCCCAGCTACTAGGGAGGCTGAGGCAAGAGAATCACTTAAGCCCAAGAGCTGGAGGTTGCTGAGAGCAGTGTGACACCACGGCACTCTACCCAGGGCGATAAAGTGAGACTCTGTCTCTACCAAAAAAAAAAAAGATTTCTTTATATCTGTCCTTGCAAGAGTAAAATTTAGAAAGTTAGAATGTGGACCACCGTCAGAAGAATAATCTCTTAAGTCTCTCTTCCTTTCTTTAATCAACAATTTGACGACTATCTGTTTATTTAACCTGGCCACCTAGTGAAAATATTTTTCTCTTTATAAGTCTTTATATTTTTCTCAAATAGAAGTCTATGGAAGTCTCCCAATGATAATCAATATACTAAGGAGAAATCACTGCTTTGACAGATAAGACATCAGGTATCAAATTTATAAATTTGATTATAAGTTCAATAACTTTAAGGAGAGATGGTTTAGGGAAGGGAAGGCTGAGGAGTTACCAGGGACGAATGCTCAGAGATAACACCTTACCAAAGAGGTGATAATATGTTTGGAATGTTATGGACATGATAAACAGCCAAGAAGAATTTGTTCTTTCTTCTGGTAATGAAATTTTTGGAAATCCATAAAAAGAAAACCCCCAAGTTCACATTCACAAAATGCTCAGCTGCTCACAAAAGTCACATGGCTCACAAAAGTCACATGAAAGTTAATATTCATCACATTCCTGACTTTGCATTGGCTTCTGGGAAGCTCAGACCTATATTTGTCATTTACTTCTAGTGCATGAAGAGACCAGAGGGAATTGTTTCTACATTTTTGTCTGACACATAGCTTTACCAGAATCTCATCATCATTTTGCCTTTCCTCCTATATCTTCAGCATTTTTTTACCCCTTTGTGTTGTATTTGTGTAAAATATTCTAAAGTCATCATTGATCAGGGTTAAATATAAATAAATCCATAATGAAAGGGGTGTAGAATGTCTTCACAAGTAGCCTAACACAAGAGAATTCAAAATTCAAATTCAAAAATAGTTAACGTCATAGTGTCCATAGGAAGGAAAATATCATTATTTATCTTATTTAATGTGTTAAATGTTTTCTTGCTTTTAAAATGACATAAAAGTAAATTATACATAAAATGTGCAGGTCCACAGCATCTTATCACAATTCCAAAAGGCAAAGCACTCTGAAAAAAACTTTTTTCTGTTTTGCAACTAGTTTGGTACAAAACATGAATTGACTTTTTTTAATTTAAATACATTTAGGGAGTACAAGTAGTTTTTGTTACATGGGTGAACTGTATTGTGATGAATGAAACATGACCTGGTTTGAAATAAGACTAACGTTCTTAATTAACAGTGTGAAGATTCTTAGATTTCGCTGAGAAACAGAATGTGATTCTAATATGCTTCCCCAAGCTCTGTAGCTCCGTGTTATGGAATAGATGGCAAACGCACATTATTTCCTTTACATCATTAGAAAAGTTATGACTTCTACTACCCATTTGATTTTGGATAAGGGATTGTGGGCTCATAAATACATATGAATATCATCTGTAATGTTTCTGAAGATCACTCTTCTTACATGTGTAAAGCAATTTGGAATTTTTTAAGTCATGGTAATTTTTTGACAAGTAAAAACAAACAAACAACAGCTTAAAGCTTTCTTCAACTTTCAGGATAAGTCGGTCTTTTCCAGTTCCATGGCTTTAAAGACCACTCAGCTTTCAGCACCCACGAAAGCATTGCATTTAACTTCTCACCATGAGAAGATGTGCCTCCTTGCCTCTATTTTGGATGCAAAAAGTCTGGCCTGAGGCAACCCAATCAATTCAGTGATATATATACCAGAAACAAGTAGCAATCCAACCATCAGCCATAAAATACAAGTCTGATAGTTTGTTTTCTGAGAAATTATTTATTAATTTATAAGGAAACATAGAGGGCCATCACAAAATGTGTTAAATTAATAATGGGTAACTTCTAATGGTTCTGCTTGGCATGAAGAAGTGCCAAGTCCTGACTTTAACCTTGTGATTGCAGTGGCAGAGCATCTGATTTCATCATGGAGTATGACATGTTTTTTACAAAGAATACTTAAAACCTTTCAAGCGATTATGCATGCCAGGCTCTGTGCACAGCCCTGTCCATTTACTATCTCACTTAACTCTTATATCATACCTGAGATAGATACCGTTACCTTGTGCATTTCAATGGTTAAAACAAACAAACAAACAAAACCACATTTTAGGAACGTAAAAGAGGCTTCTTTCAAGTTCATGGTCAGGACCCCCGCCCCAGGGTCCTTACACTGCGCTGGATTTGTTTACCTTTGCATGGACATCTTCAGTGAAAGCCCAGGAAGCCGTATGCAGGAGAGGAAGGGGCAGTGGACTTGTGCTCACACAGATGTCTGTTCTGTCTTTCTGAGAAACATGTGCTTGTACCGTCATGTCTTCTAAGAGGAACAAGGAATATGGTATGGAAGGGAGGAAAGCATTTCTTGAAAGAAAGGAAACAAGGAGGACTCCCAGAAATTGGACCTGGTGCACATTAAGTGGAACTCGGGATGCAGTGGGAAAAAGCGCAGCAGATGTGATCTATTACTCGCATCACTGGCCACCGCACAGTGGTGGTGACAAACGCAGATACTGTAGCTCAGCTCACTTAGTCCTCCTTCCTAAACCCCTGCTCTTATGTATGTCCTCATCCACTGCAGGGCCTGGAAAGCTGACTATTTGGTTTTGTAACTTCCCTTGCAATTAGACTTCCACATGTGACCCCGTTGGAGCTAGCACAAGGTTAAACAGAAGTCTGTTAGGGAAACGTCTCTTTCTAAGTTAAAAGCAAACTCCCTCAGGAGAAAGTCCTTCACCCCCACAATTGACTTCTCACTTGAACTTGGATGTGATTCCTAAATGTGTCGTAGACATGTTGTGACCAAAATAAGCCCCAAAGCTGCCATCCTCCTCCATAAACTCTTCTGCTCCACAACTTTTTTGCACATTCAGTTTCTCACAGCCCTAACCCTTCCTAGCTAATGCATGTGTCATCCTGTCTTTTCTTCGCATCGACCAAGAGTATTATGCTTCTAGTGGAGTCGCAGAAGTACATTACCTTAAAAATGTAATCTTATGATTGCAATTCTCAGTCCCCCCCAAACCAGGTGCAGGTTATTTGTTTGTTTCTGTTTCAGACACTATAAGCAGTTCCCTTAACCCAGACACACCTGGTCACCCACCTTTCTGTGCTGTGGTTTAATGCTGTTGCTTCTGCTGGAAACCTTGAAAGTCCTTCTGAAATGTCACCACCTCTATGGGGGGGACATCACTTTCTGATTCCCTTAGGACCCTTAATATCTTGTTCGTATGTCTCCTTGTGTCCCCTTAACACTCAGTTCATTTTTTTCTTGTACTTCTGATTCTTTGCATTGTGGTCCTAAACGTAAGCTGGTTTTTCGACCACTACACTGTGAAGTGCTAGAGGTCAGAAATCATGGCACATGTTTCAGTTACACAAAAAATACTCCATAAATCTTTATCAATATTTTGTTGAATTTCTGATTTGATTGATTTTTTTTTCCTTTGAACTCCCTTGAAACTTTACTTTTACCTCTCTCTTTTACTTTTCTTATTCTATACCTAAATAATGGACTACTTGCAGGCAAGAATTATGTTTACTCATCTTTGGGTTATGCGCAGTATTTTGGAGCTGAATTTATACTTAATGAATTGAATCAGACTGTTAATAGTTAATCTGTTAACTGTATCTCAATCGTCAGATTAATTGCTACTTCCCCTGTGGTGGGGGGTGTATAGAGAATGAACTGTAACTATTCAGTTCACTGAAAGAGTTTTTAAAAATCTCTCCTATTTAAATCAAAAGTGAAAAATTAATTTGGTATAACAGGGAAACCCAGATCACACATTCTCTGATTCAGAAGTGTTAGAAGGATATAAAAGAAGAATCTGTTTTCAAGAACTTTCTCGTTTCCCCTCTCCAGTAGTCAATCCAATTCAATTGCAATTTAATAAGTTAATTGCAATATGTGATTGACAGAGGCAGGGGACAATGTCTGATGTGAGGACTTCTCTATAAAAAAATGATGGTAATAACTAAGGATCCTATTATTTCATTAAAGACTCTGTGTCTTGGCTGATGCACATCAAGAATTTTCAGGCTCTACCTTAGAAGTGATTGATATCAAGCCTGTGTTCATCCCTAATGTCACCAAACTGGGAATGTTGAGCAGGATCAGCTTGAACCTTAACTCTTGTGAGCCTGAAGGTCTAAGATCACGCTAGTAGCACTAGAAATCTGCTCGAAACACACTTATCCAACCAGATTTACTTAGGAAGTGAAGCATCAGAAGTAAGCAATTATAAGATTTATTATTTTTTTAAAACCCTATGAAAAAGACATTTCCACAAAACAAACAAAAGAACAGAGGAGACTTTTCATTATATAATAAAAATGAATTCAATAAAATGCATAAATTATTGTTTTTAACAAGAGTTGTCTTTCTACAAACCTAAGGGTTTGGGTTTTAAGTATTTTATTTCTGTAATAAAAAATTAAAATAAAGTTATATTAAGTATGCATTTATATAATTCAAAACATGTTGTGCCTTGTTGTACTTGATATACACATTTTTTAAAAGAATGTATTGATATCTACTTTTAAAATTTTTCACACAATAATTAAAAGAGTTTAGGTATAATAGTTTAGTTATTTCAAAAATGTTTAAACTTATTTTCATTGTTTCAAAATTTAGCAGCTTTATAAACAATATTCCCTAAGTAATTTTTTCTTCTAAATGAATTTGCAATAAAATATTAAAAGGTGGAATACTTTTTAAATTTTAATATTTTCTAAAGACAGCTTAAGACAGCAATTTGTTGAATATAAAAAAATTACAGAATATAAAAATATTTTCCCCGTATGAAATATTTTTCATTAAAATAAGAGGGAAAAATTATGTTCAATGGTACTTAAAGGTAAAAATGAATCATCATCTAAAAAACTTTCCCCCAAAGTGGAAATAACTCATCCTTCATTATGCAGCAGGAGAGTTGTCTGTTCACCCTAACCTAAACATTTACAGTAGCTGATTTATTCACCGTTGAAAATCAAATCTATTGCAGTTCATATAATTTCTCTGCATTAGGAAAATGAATAAATTAAAAGTGTGCTTCAGCAATTTAGTCCTCTTAGCAGAGATTCTGCAAGCTCAGTAGAAGATGTCAAAACCTGCGGATATCTAACAGAGTCAACTCCAAGTTTGTGTACCTCAGTCCACTCTACCTTTCCATCAGGCAGTCCATGTGGAAATAGAAAAGCAGCTCTCTAATTAATCAAAGTCAGATGTGCCTGAACGCCTGGAGTTGCTGCTGATCCTTGTCCCAGCTTCTCCCATGTTCTCGCTCTATGTTTTTACCTTGAAAACTTCTGCTCTGAGCTGGGAATGCCTGAAGGGCTTGCACGGTAAGTCAATGTGAAATTATCTCAGCAGGAAGAAGTTGCTTTTCAGCTTAAATGATTTAAGGCAGCAATTTTTCACACTCTCAAACTCTGACAAACGCCCAGATTGCCTCTCATGTCTGACTTCAAAATATTCAAAGAAAAGCTATTTTTATTAAAAACACTCTAGAGAAAATTGTATGTCACTTGTTCTCTGATATAACTTCATTTCTCCTGACAGTGACAATTTTCACCTCAGTACAATTTCTTTATTTTTTCCAAAGCTAATTCTGCTTAATATTAGTATTTATACAAACTCATATCAACTTGTCTCTGTGAAATATTCAAGGGTGTCAGGTAAATGTTGCTCACTGTCATTCATCTTCTTTGGGTGTTCAAAATGATCAATCGATTTAAAACTACACTTAGTTACTTTGGATATTATTGTTTTATTTGTAGGAGGGAACTTAACATCTATGAAAACCATTCATTTGACGCACCTGTGTCTGCAAACTGTAAGGCATTCCCAGCCCGATGGCGCGCATCTGTTGCCAAAGATTACAAAAGTTTACATTAATAAATCTATTTGTTCTATGCCTTTAAATAAAATCAGGTAATACAGTGCATGTTTTGTCTTATGCTGCTTACATGTTAATAAGATTACGGTGGATGTCATATTGCCCTGAAACATCACATTTGCTTTATTATGAATGCTGGCAGTGCAGAAACATCACATTATAATCACTTCAAAAAAGAAATATATTCTGCATATTCTCATATGTGTTTATAATTCCACTAAACCTCAGCAGAATCAAACTCAGTAGGGACAAGAATGACAGAAGGTTTAATGTTCCAGAGACTGCTGAAATCTTGGTGCATTGATATACAGCAGAATGGTTAATATGTATAAGGTTACTTGTGGCCTGTGACCTCAAAGCATATCTTCTGGCCTTATCAAATTTCCATGAGAAAAAGTAACCACTGGCATGGGAATTTTCCACAAATAATTTGGAGCTTTTTGGCAAGGGTTAATTTCATTTTTAACTGTGGAAGCCTGAAGTGTTGTTAATAAACGTAATGTTAGCAGTAACCATTTGTATCATCCAGGTACCGTAGCAACGGAACAGCCTCCTTTAAAAATATTTGTGCCAATTTCTTACAAGTATGTTTTTCATATCTCACTCAATGTTTCATTTTTATAATAAAGTGGTTTTCTTAAAAAATCATTGAAATCAGTTACAAAGAAATCAAGGAAGGATTACCTTGCAGCATTCCTCTGCACACAGAATTGGGGTAGGGTCAGTATATCAAAGACAGCAGAGAAATTCATTTCATAAATTTCCACGTTACAACAATGCCCTACACAGATCTTACACGCACAACCTGCATAAGAAGTTATCATCCTTTCTTGTCTTTAACTTGCAACATACTTTCTGGTTGGAATTATTATCACTACTATTTCAATTTTACTATCTTCCTTGGGTTTTATTTACTGATAGGAAAACCGATTTAAGTTTTAAGACATACACATGATAATCACTACATTCCTCATTAAGAAGCATTTTTAAGAAAATTTGTGGATGTATGATGAAATCTGTGAATGATCAGTCAATAGCTTAACTACTGAAAAACAAATAATTTACTGGCGAAATAACTTTGTGTACACACACACACACACACACACACATGATTGCCTTCCAGAAGAGTTTAAATAGCTTATTATGGGCTACAATTTACTTGATATTTAAAAAAAGGAGTTTTTAATATAAATTTGCATTCTGAATTATTACATCTTTTGCATTTTTAGAAGAAGCCATACTATAGTCTATGTAATGATTTTTATTTCTAATAAAGCAAAAGTATTGATAAATTCAAAATATGTTATATCCATGTATGGGTTAATGAAATGTTTTGGTTCTATTTTGTAATAGAGCTCTACAAGTAAAAGAAAATATAAAATTTATTTTCTGACTAAAATACTTAAAACCTTATCTCATTATGTATTTTTTTAACAGAAAATAGCAGTTGTTCATCTGATATGTAATTATCTTCAATATATGCAAATGAGATTGTTATTGACTCAAAGAAATATCTTGCATTAAGATTTAGATTTTAACAAAAATTGAAAGTGATGCCCTTTATGATATTATTGTTTATAAAATTATATTATTTCACAAATACATATAATTTGCCAAATTAAGATTCTATAGGAAATACTATTATCAATTGCTCATCAAAATAACTTTTCTCTTATAAGGCTTTATAAAAATGATAACAAATTATATAAGTTCTGAATTAAATGAATTGCATTTGTATTTATTACCAATTTACATATAGATACAGGTATAGAAACATAAATGTAGATATCTAGAATTGTACAGGTTTTTTTGCCAAATCCATCCACTCAAGGATATTTCATATTATTTTACTTTCTATATTTTAAAAATATAATAATGATTTATTACTTAAATTTGTATCTTTTTACAGTCTCACTGTTTCACTATACCACCTACATTTACACAATTATTTATGAAATATTTTAAAATATCCACTGTTTTAATAAAAATTGGAAATAAGATGGAGTATACACACAACACATGTGCTATTATATTTGGTTAAGAAATAATTTAGAAACACCACTTCAAGCAATCCTTGTAGTCTAGCTTTGTCACTGAATCTAGTCTAAACATTTTTGTAAAACAAAAAAAAATTATCTGGACTTTTTCATTGTGATCTTTGCCAAGAAAACAAGGGAAGTGATAAAAGCTGAAAGAAAGAGTATGCATTAGTGAATATTTATATTGGCAAGACCTGAAAATTTTATAAAAGTAAAACAAACACAGAGGTTTCTTATTTCTCAAAGGAAATCAGTCTCACCAAATTTCTTTCAGGAAAATATAATTGCCCAATATGATATAAATCACTATTGCTATCTCTAACAAATTAACTTGAAATGTTGGCAACGCCAAGGAGCTGCATTAAGTTTTCTCTTGTATACTTTTTCTTAATCACCATAAAAATCCTTAGTGAAACAATTATTCTTAAAACAATCAGGACAATAGATCTCTATAAAGGAGAAAATCGATTTAACAACAAAACTAGATTTATCTCTATTGATCAAGAGGCGTTCGGTGTAATTTTAGTGAATTATGCCTGCCTCTCATTTCCTCACAGAAATTTTTCAGGGATGCTCGAAAGGCAGATTGCAACTCCTGTGTAATCTTTTGCACTCTATTTACCTGCTATCTTAATCACTGCTTTAAAAACATCTCCATGAGAGACCGAGCCAAATATTTATTTTCTATTACATGAAACAGTATTACTATTGTGTGTGACTTAGTGAATAGTTCTTACCTAAGAGCTTCATGTCATTTTTTTCTTCAATTCATTAGTAAAGAAATCAGGTCCCCATAAAAGGATTCAGTGTTAAAGAAACAAATCCAAGTTCATCTTATGAGAACAGAATTAGAAAGATTAAGGAGTAATATGATTTTTTCTTCTAAAATAAGAGTAATTTTTAAAGATACTATTAACCCTTTCATCTCCGAAACTTCAGCACAAGTAAGAAGGAAACAAAAAAGAATTAAAGCAGATTTTTTAAAGCATGTAATAGTTATGCTGGGCTGTATGCCACATCAATTGTGTAAACCCCTATCAGAAAAATACAAAGAATGATTATTCTAAAAAAAATCTGAGATGGCATTTGTTGTTCACTAAAGTACAGGGCTGAAGGACTCATATTGACACATGTCTCTGTCAACAATAATCAAAATACTCTATTTAGTCAACATGTTCTCAGACCATTTCTTGAGTTGAAATACTGCACATTTCTTTTTTCTGCAGGAAGCACTAGAAAATTTTGTGAATGAAATAGCCCTTATTAGAAAAAGGATGATTAGGAGATGTACTTCCATGTAAAAAGGTTAAACAAGGCATGCATTTAAAAATAATAGTTGAAAGATTTTTCTTTGTAAATTTTCAGTTGAATATTAATAAACCAATAACATAACATCACTATTCTATAGGTAATCGCCTTTCTTATTTTTGAATAATAAATTCTACTTTTATTATAAATAAGGTGTTTGCTAAATCAATGCATAACAAAGCTAAGTTACCAATGTAAATGTCTAACTCATTTTATCATTTTTAAAATGTGGATTCACAAATTCACGACAATCAAATTGGTGTTATCATGTATTTTTATCAAAGTTCATGTTCAATAGCTGTTCAAAGTATATAGTTTTACTTATTTTGATAAGTTAATTATAAGTCAGTTGTTATCTTCTATCAAACTTAAAGGTATCACTGGTGTTTGTGCAATCATGCAAAGTGGTATTGATATTGGGAACTGCTATGTTTAATTTTAACTATATTTGTAAAAAGCTTTATTTACCTAAATATGATTCTAACACTAAAGCATGACAGTTTGATATATAAGAAAAAAATTTAATTCCTAACATTGAAATAATATTCTATTGTAATATGCAGTAATTATCCTTTAAAAAAATATATAACCATTAAATATGAGTTTAGAATACTAAATAAAAAATACAGAAATATTTCTAATGCAAATAGATATTTAAGGGTCACTAAAACTCACAAGAACTTTACAATTGATTCTACAGATCTAGGCAGATTGTAATCACATTTATAATTCTTTATTCCAAATCTGTTATTGCTAACATTAGTGTATATTAGTAATTTTTATTTATAATATGAAATCATAACTGTCAAATTGAATAAGGGAAACTTTCAATAACATGATTTTTGTAGATTTTTATATAATATTAAAATGTAATCTTTGATATGCTATTTTAGTGACTTTCTGTTATATGTATATATAATCTATTTTTATAGTAAGATAAACATCATCAAACATAAGTAAATTGGATTTCTTATATACATTATGTTTCAGTGAATATAAATTGAAAATACCTGAGCTTTTTATAAAAGTAGTTCTTCAACTGAATTACAATAAACCAATAAAATAATGTTATTGTTCAATAGGTAATAATTGCCTTTATATAAACTCAAAAATATTGTTTAGAGTGATTAATATACAATGCTCCATTATGCATCTGGGAGTATTGATGCATAATTTTTAGTTCTAATGTTATTATGTAATTGAGAGAACATGTTCATTTGCTCTAATAACTACTAAGATGCACTTAATAAAATGAAATGTAATAATACTTGTAATTTAATCTATTCATGGAAGTAATTTTAAAAATCTACCACTCTCCTTAATGTGGATAACATTCATAATTTATAAAGTGTTGTGATGCAGAATTGACAATGCCATTGTTTTTTACACTTTGAGATGATTCTGCAGTCTTCATATCATCTGCATACCAACCTCAGGATTATCAAGGGCAAACAAAAGATAATTAACACCAGAAACAGGCAAATGCAGGCGCTATCGACCGAGGGTTCTCATAATGCAAGACTTCTGAAAACCAGAAAATGAAATAACTATAGAAAAGCTGGTCCCTGAAAAATTATTTCAATATCCTATTCTTTGCATGAACCTTTTTACCCTAGTTGGTAAAGATAACTTTTCTACAGCATAGTGTGAAAGTAGTGTCATCATCATTTATAGCAAAAGTGGTTTTTAAAGAGTGAATTTCAAATTACATTCTTTGCAAGTGTAGTTTCTTTAATACCTGTTTTAATTGTGAGTTTATTTTTGCTGTATGTATAAGAAAATAAACTAAAAAGTGCTGTAACTTCTAACATGTTCTTACGTTTGCAGAGTACAATAAAAAAGAATTTTATGCAATTAAACAGACCACTTTATTTTAATCTTAGTTGCAATTTATGTAACACTATATGCCGATATTATAATGTGTTTAAATTATGGTTCCAATTCATCAAAATCTTACATTTATTTATATGAAATTATATTAGTGACAGAGGACTATGCTACATTAACCTTGATTATTTCACTATCTTACTGGTTAAGTAAAATTATTTATATCTTTCCAACTAAGTGCCCTTTAACTTTTCATAAATCATCACTGTTAGTGTGATTCATATATATGGGTATTTTCACTTTACAATACAACACAGAATAGTTATTAAATGTTTTAAAAACTCCACTTCTAAAGTTCTGAAATAATAATTATGAAATTAGGTTGGAAATAAATAAAGTGATGTATTTTACAATAAATTCATATATTAAAGACATTTTCTAAATGTTGAGCTTTTCTGATAAAGTATCATGTTATTAATAATTAGTTTTAACTGAGGTGGACGAGTTAATGACAACTTTGTACTTTATAATCATGAAAGAATCACATTGGAACGTGGCTTTTTATCACAGCATAGAAATAATCATAGTTTAAGTCTTCTGGTCTTTTGGAAATAATTAAGTGTTTTAGATCTCTGAAATAACGCAGTTGCTAGTTCATTTCCCAAATACCACCATTAAATGGTTAGTCCATAAAACCTGTCTATTGGCAAGATGATTGAGAATATATTATTTCTTTTGAGATGGCTTTTGTGTTTGTTTCTTTTATATGAGTATTTAAAACCCACTATCTGCCCAACTTTTAAAAGGACCACAAAGAGATTTTATGTAACCTGGGATAATATAGTATACTAAATGCTTACATTTTAAAATATCAAGTCATTGCATATAACAAAAACATAATTAAAAATAAAATAAATACTTACATGGCATGGTTGTTAGGAGTATCATTTTAGTCATATCTCTAACTCCTCCCACCAACTTCTTTCCTCTGCATACATTTTTCCTGTTGTTAAATCCAAGGACTCCGTGTGTTCTCCGTTTACCCAACATATCTTCCTCGACTCCCCCTGCATTGACCGTGTCTGACCCTATCTTCAGTTGCCATCTAATGTCCCAGACCTCTCTCCTAAAATGTGAGCCTAGTAGATAAATTCGTCTGAATGTGTTCCCAAATGAACATGTGTGAAAACATTTATTATTTCCCTCTACTCTGAATATACTAAAAAAAAAATGACATAAGCCCAAGCCTGAGAGTCATAACAGGTTTTTCTTTATTTTTCATTTAATCAATCACAAAGTTCCAGTATTCCATATTATGCACATCCTTGGGATGTCTTCCCTTCTCTGCATTCCCACTGCCACTAATTTTTTGGAGACTATTACTAGGCTCCCTTTCTAATTGTTCTTTCTGTCCAATTTCAAACTTCCCGACCAATTCTCTAAATTAAGTGTTAGTAAACTTTCTACACAAAAGGCCATATAGTGCATATTTTAGGCTGGGCATCGATATCACCATTGCAACTACTGAACTCTGTTGTAGCAGTAAAGCAGCCATTAATACTATGTACAGGATATGTGTAGCTATATTCCAATAAAACTTTATTTGCAAGAAAAGCCAGCAGATGGATTTGACCGGTAGGTTGTAATTTCCTGACTCCTGTGCTAAAATGGTGCCAGAGTAAAATCTCAAAATGACAAATCAGATTTCACTGCTTAGCTTATTCATTCATGGCTTTTTCATTATCTGTAGGGAAAATAAACCTAACCTCCCTCGGATGATTTGAAAGAATCTTCGTAATATCATTTCTGCTTTTCACTGCCACCTTCTCTACACCCTCACACTATTTGTCCATTCCCATCAATGTGTCGTTGCCCAAATCATCATTTCTTTCTTACCTTTGTGTCTTTGTAGAAGCTATGCTCACTATATGGGATAAAGACTTCCCTGCTGCTTCTTTCCTACACATAAGAACATAAAAACTTTGTTTTATTCATCTTTGTATCTTCAGTGTTTGGACCAATGCCTGCAAATAGTTTGTTGAATGTTAATTGGATTGATAAACACATACACATAAGATTTTACAAAGTACATGGATTTTTAAAAACTACTTTTATTGGGTGGCACCTGTGGCTCAACGGAGTAGGGCACTGGCCCCATATGCCGGAGGTGGTGGGTTCAAACCCAGCCCCGACCAAAAACTGCAAAAAAAAAAAAGCTACTTTTATTTCAGCCCTTCTAATCAAGATTTCCCTCTCAACTACATGATCAGGAACACAGGTCACATACGAGGGTGTCCGACCTTTTTTTCTGTTCTGCTGCCCATTCCGAGAATAAGAGTTGTCTTGGGTCACACCCTACGCAAACAATAATGAAAGCTGGTGAGCAAAAGGAAAAGTCTGGATATATCTTTCACAATATCTAATGTCACAGATAAGCAAAACAATCCTCATATAATATGCACATGACCCATAGGCTATAGGTTAAATATCCCTGGTAGACAATGATTACTCCACTAAAAAATATATGTGCTTTTGTCTCATTAATATAAAATATCCTACACCCAATATTTAGTGTTATATTTATGTGACTAATATTGCAGATGTCGAAGAAAAAAGTTGAGGGAGAATAAGAGAAACACTTTATAGGCTGTCATTCTTTTAGTTTTGACATCACTTATGTCACTCCAAATAAATATTTTATGTATATACATAATATGTGTAATGTTCTTAATAAATAGCAAGCATAGCACTTCCTTTGCATACAAGTCTAGATAGATTAAGAGCTGTGATGTGGGCAGCACCTGTGACTCAGTGGGTAGGGCGCTGGCCCCCATATACCAAGGGCCGGCCCCATTTACCTATCGGTTTGAACCTGGTCCCAGCCAAACTGCAACAAAAAATAGCCGGGCGTTGTGGCAGGCACCTGTTGTCCCAGCTACTTGGGAGGCTGAGGCAAGAGAATCGCCTGAACCGGTAGTTGGAGGTTGCTGTGAGCTGTGATGCCACAGCACTCTACCGAGGGTGATAAAGTGAGACTCTGTCTTTAAAAAAAAAAGCTGCAATGTGTAGCCTTCATTAAAGAATATGTGCTAAATTATTGTCAGAAAACCCCTTCACTATTGAATAAACTGCAAACTTTCTTGTTAAGACACAATATATGCAGTTTTAAATTGATAATTCTACTTTAAATAATTTAAGTAATTTCTTACTAGTGACAAATACATGTTTTACATGAAACATTTTATATTGATCTATTGATAATTGTAAAGATTTGTATATTTAACTATGTAGGCTGAATAGATTGCTTCTTTTTCATGACTTGCAAAGTTTTAAGGTGGCGCCTGTAGCTCAAGGAGTAGGGCGCCGGCCTCATATGCTGGAAGTGGCGGGTTCAAGCCCTGCCCTGGCCAAAATACTGCAAAAAAAAAAAAAAAAAAAGTTTTAAGATAATCCCATTGCTTGACCTTATGCCTAAGTATATAAGATACATTTAACTGCTCTGTTTATTTTATGCTGGAAAACATTACTCTATGTCAAGGCACATAGCAAGACATATAACTGGCTTAATTATTTCTATAAAATTGCTCATAATTGTACTGATTTGACTAGTTGCAAATATGTAACTAAAACTAAAGCTATTGTCTTCTTGATTTACTGGAATAAATTCAATCACAAAAATTTTATTTCCATACATCATTTAGTTATCCTGAAAATGCACTGTGACAGTGAAAGAGGAGAACAGTGACTTTGAAATGCTCACTGTGAAGATTGGGGCCCGACTTACTCTGTCTTTGAATGTGGGCTATGACTTCTTTGATCAACAGATTATGAAGGAAGTGATTCCATACTAATTTGAGGGACTCATCTTTAAAAGGACTGGCAGTTCCATTTTAGTTTCCAGAGGTCTGAGCTCCACATAAGAAGTCCAAGTCCATGAGAGAAGTTCACACGGTAGAGACCGTATGGAAAGCCATGTGACATTACGGGGAATGGAGTGTGGTCCTATTGACCTGAGACTACCAGACAGCTTTGTCAATGAATTAGGCAGGGAAGTGAAGCCATGTAGGGCCTTTTGGACCAGGCTGGAGACTAGCAGAACACCACCCAGTGACCTCAATTGATGTCAATGGACATAAGAATTGTTCAGTTGAGACCTGTTATAATTTGTGACCTACATAATTATGTGATGTTATAAAACAGCCTTTAGAGTAACATGTGATTTAGTAATAGATAACATAAAGCACATGTTTAAGCATCCTAAATACTCAAATCATAATTTATACATTAATTACTGAAATTATAAGATTCAGTGCTATGAAATAACTTTTATACATGCAATTTATATAAAAAGCAGATTTATCTTAACTAAAACAACATCATTTATCTGTTTTTCGGAATGAAGAAATTTGAATTAAATAATAAATTCCTTTGCATACAATTTTATATAGTGCTATTAATAATTTATATATTAAGAACTATGATATAAAACTTTCATTACAGAACATATGCCAAATTATTGTCAGTTATTTGCATGATCCTTTTAGCCAAAATGAAGATCTTTAACCAATAAATAAGTAAAATATATTTTATTTATTTATAGCTTTATCTCATTAGGTATATTTGTATACATTATCATATTCAATCAATTAATATATCTCTCTGATTAGAGCAGGGTAGATATTGTTATTCTCATTACAGATATGAGGAAATTGGAATTTATACAGAAGATGTTTCACTTCAGGAAGCCTGGTCACAAAGTTAGCAAACCAATATTAGGGTATAAAATTTCAGAATTCACATCAGCCATCTGATACCAGAGTCAATGTAGATAAAAGTAAAAGAGGACATGAAACTTCTGTGCCAATACCTTGTACAAAGTTTGATACGTTCCTCAGGAGATACACAAAAGCTTTTTCTTAATGAAATATCTCTTGAGATTCCTTCTATTAGTAGTAGGAATTTTATGTCTGGGTACAGGATACTTTTTGTTTAATCGTTTTTAACACTAATATATTAACACGCCAGAATATTCTAAAAACATACTTCTTAGGGCTTTTGAACTAATGACTTTTTAAAATAACATTTTTAAGTTTCATTTGTATGTTTACCAAATGTGAATTTTAGGATGCCAGAAGTTTAGCCTCATTTCCTCCACTGAATTTCTTTAAAAAACTATTATACTCCCTGTCTTATATTTATAGGCATAAAAGTAAGTTGACATGTGAATTAGTCGGCTACTGAAATAGGTTGTTTTAGTGTTACAGTCCTAAACTACAAATTCATAACATAGTCTAATTTTCTTCTTGGGTTCTTTTCATTTTTTCCCCTTAAAAATTCTTCCTAATATCCCTAATTATTCCCACTTCACCAATATTTTTAGAAAATCATATTCGTTCTCATTGTTCACCTTCCTTAAATATCAGTAAATTATCATTTCTACCTCTGGCGTTACTTCACCGTGTTCTAGCAGGTGAAATCCTGCAAGCTTTCTTCATTAATTACTGTCACCTCTTCTCTTAATCGCTATGAATTTTTGAAACTTTCTTTAATTTGCTTTCTCAAATTGGGATAACTAAAATTAAATATGCTAACAGGGAGTATTTTCACTGTAGCCTTTTTCATCACTGTACAATATTAATCACAAGATTATTTACCTGTTTGAAGGTTTTCATCTCCAATTACATCCAAATAAAATGTATTCAAAATAATTTAAAACTGTAGTTGTAGGGCGGCGCCTGTGGCTCAGTGAGTGGGGTTCCGGCCTCGTGTGCCGAGGGTGGTGGGTTCAAACCCAGCCCCGGCCAAACTGCAACAACAAAAAAAAAGTGGCCAGGAGCTTGTGGCAGGCACCTGTGGTCCCAGCTACTCGGGAAGCCGAGGCAACAGAATCACCTGAGCCCAGGATCTGAAGGTTGCTGTGAGGGTGACAGGGTGAGACTCTGTCTCTAAAAAAAAAAAAAAAAAAAAGAAAAGAAGGAAAGAAAAACTGTAGTTGAAGTACAAGCCTACAATTCTGTGTTAACTCTCTGAATGACAAATCTTACAAGGTACTTAGATATGAGCGAATTAAATGTGTTTTCAAAGAATGAGAATGATTTCAACGAAAGCTGGAAATACCTGAAGTTTTCTGAAACTAAAATTTATGAAACACTAGACAAAAGGTTGCATTTCAGGCTATTGGATTATTTTAATCCTAGGGAAGTCACGTTTTATTTAAATATTTCCAAGAAGGATGATTAAGACAATTACTTAGGCACATACACATTTTAAAAATAATTTAAACAGATCTTTCTGCCTTGTGTACATAATAAATTCTTATGTTTGTATCATGTACATAATTATCCTTCTACTCAACACAATACAAAGTAAAACAGTGGCCTTAACTCTGAATAATGTTATAAACAGCAACATTAAGAAGTATAAATGTAATTTTTAAACTATTAATGGGGGCAAACGTACTTCTAGGTATTGCTCCATAAAAGTTTGGAGCTTTATATTTCATCACTTTAAGAAAGCAAGTACTGGGCGGCGCCTGTGGCTCAAAGGAGTAAGGTGCCAGCCCCATATGCCAGAGGTGGCTGGTTCAAACCCAGCCTTGGCCAAAAAAAAGAAAGGAAAGCAAATACTAATTATGCTAAATATTAGGAGAACATTAAAATAATGAACAGAATCTAGCTCATAAAATTCAGATTATCAGAGCATCACATTGTCTAGAAAACTAATGTTTCAAAATAGACTGCCTTTACCAAGTGTTTTCCTGCATTAACTTTTTTAGACAATTATGCATTTTGGATTTTACAAAAATCTTCCTTTTAAAATGGCATGTTGATAAGCAGTCATTATTATCGAAAAACATTATAAAGAAAAGAGAGAGATTAGGAAAGGATTTCTTATAAAACTACAAAGACAAGTTACAAAAACCCCAAACAGCATCTATTAGACCATGAACCAATTAATTAAAATAGAACACATTGATTCACAGAAGCTCATATGTGACTGTGGGCCTTTGAGAGGAGGTAAAATGGCCCCCAGTGAACTGGAAGTCCCATTTTCTCATCAAACTTATTAGTAGCTGTATCGACCAGCATGAAAATAGATTCTGGATATGAAATCAAAAGAATTGGAAAATATGAAGAATACCCCACAGGGAATAAATTTCATGAGGATAGGAGGATAGTGATTTTATAAGAATAAGAGCTAATACTTATTAACTGTCATTAACTGATTAAGCACTGTGGTAAGTACTTTCTGTGTATTAACTCATTTAATTGTCATAACAACCCTAATTATTATCATTCTCATTTTATAGATGAAGAAGTTGAGATGCAGAGAGGTTAAGAAATGTTCTGTCTAATCGCTAATAATGGGTAAAGCTGGTAATTGAACCCAGGCAGTCTGGCTTTAGAGTTTGCTCTAATTACTCCCCTGATTCTCAAACTTGAGCGCATACGAGAATCAACTGAGAGGAAAATTAGAATACAGATTTCTGGGTCCCATTTGCAAAGTTTCTGATTTAGATGTCTGGGGAGAAAACCAAAGCTTTCCATTTCTAACAAAGTCCCCAGGTAATTCTGCTGCTGGTCCAGGGACCCCACTCTGAGAGCTACGTTCTACTGCTGTACTGCCCCTCATGAACAAGCCTGATAGCGTTCAATTTTAGATTCTATAATTTTTTTTTTGCATTGTAGGATTAAAACTTTGCATCCATCAAAGCCAATAATAATACATTATAATTAAGATGACTACTAGGAACAGCATGCAGGTGCAAAACAATTCATTTAATAATCATTTAATTGCCATTCATGGGTTTGGGGTCTTGAAATACAATAATGGGCAATAAATAATGATCTTGCACCCAAACTTCACTTCAGGAAGATATAAATTAATAGTTCAACTATCGTTGTGTGATGAAGGTTTCTATGGATGTAGCAAGGAGGAGAGGATTAAAAGAGAGGATGTTTCAAAGAGGAGAATTTTTCAATTGTGTTTTCAAATTTTTCAATTTGTCAATTGAAGTTAACGTGATATATGTTCTCATGACCAGAGAAAATACAAAGTTATGGAGATGAGAAAAGGCACATTGAGTATTGAAAATTATTAAGAATCAGATTGCCGGCAGCACACGGATGGGGCAAATGGGTAGGAAGCTGAGTAAAAGAAAATTAACATGAATGTATAGAAATTGTTCAAACAGGAGGATTTCCCAGAGTTTTGATGAGAAATTGGTGTGAGGTTTTAAGCAAGAGATATGAGTAGTGGTGCTTTCCAGATAGGTAACTCTGGAAAATGCAGAGTTAGCAGCATGCATTAACTGAGCAGTGTTTGGAGGATGGTTTAGAACAAGACGTCTTAGAGGCAAGGAAATCAGACCAGTCAGGAAATGGTGTGGGCGTATTATAAAATAATGGCCATGATGTTGAATTGAAAAGGTTAGAATAAATAAATACATAAATTACACCTGTATGGTTCCATTTTAAGTGCTGTTTTAAGTGGTTTATATGTTATAACTCAAATAATCCTCACAAGAATCTTAAGCGTTAAGTACTGTGTTTTTCCCTGTTATACAGTTGAAGAAACTAAAGTACAGAGAAGGTACGTAATTTACCTAAAGCCACACCGCCTATCAGTGGTACAGCAAGGACTTGAACCCAGATATTTTGGTTCTGAAGTCCACCTTCCCAGCCAGGCCTGGTAAGGAACTGAATATGGTAGGCGAGCAAAAGGGTGTTTAAAGAGCTCCCACACCTAATGTATATTTAGACTAGTAAATATATATAAAATATCCATTGTGTATAGCATAGCCACTTAAGTGATGATCTAGTAGATGAATGGAAAACCAGACATTCCTTTCAGCAAGTTTTTAACATTATTATTCTATAACACTGAAGTGAGAAGGATGCCTTTCAGAGAGTTTGTTCAACGAAACATATACTGTCTCGAGTTCCAGTGTCGTACCGATAGAGGCACAACACATATTCCTTTGCCCTACAATGCTCAGGTTATAGTTCTGAGAACAATTATTGGGTAATTCTGGGAGTCTCATTCCTGCTTCAGATTAATTCCATCAGAATTTATTAAGTGTCTGCAATTTTTAGGCATTTTTCCAGGTAGAAAAAGTACAGAAATGAAATGGATACAGTCCTGGCTTTGGAGAGTTAACTATGAATGTGCATATTTCATTATAACTATGTTGTCCTGTGGCAGCCAATATGTAGGGCTGTACCCAAAATTAAAGGATCAAGATCAACAGTGTTGATGTGCAGCCATAGCTACCAAACTTTCCATCATTTTCCAAATGACTAGGCTCCTGCCTGTCTTTCATGGTGAAGAAGGATAAAATAAAATTGAGAAAAAAGATATCAAGTAAAAGAAAAGAAAATGGAAGACACTTCATTATAGCTTCTCCAGCCTGGTGGAATAAAGGCACCAACTTACAATCACAAGCTCTTCCTGGACACTGAAAGAATCCAGCGTGGGAAGAACAATATTAAGGCATTTTCAAAACTGAAGTCTACTGTTAAAAAGACACACCTTTTGTTGAAATCTAACGTAAGAGTAGAACTGTCCAGTCCTAGTCATTTTGTCTTCTGGAAAGGAAATGCTTTTGTTTACTATACCTGCCTAAGCATCATTACAGGGAAGGCACAAAATAGGAAAAAATCAAAACAATACAAAACAAAACGCTTTGAACTTTCTTTTAGATACTCAGTTTCTTAGGCTTAAAAGTTCAGAGAAAAATTGTAGGAACA